>SRHC01000951.1:102706-119287 GCA_004794325.1 Pomacea maculata | reverse complement strand
TTTTTTTTTAATGATGGAATGTGATGCATGCCGAGAGAATACTTGAAACTGTAGAAATTCTTCGAACCAAAAAAGTTTACATTTTTGTGACACTTGACACAATTGCTAGTCTTTTTTCAGACCTTGCAATTTCAGGGAATGAAAAAGTATGTAGCCAGTGTAAAAAAAAAAGTTTTAAATTGGTTGTCTGCTAAGTAAAGATTGTGGTCATATTTTCAACAGTTTATGACTTTTATGTTCTATTTTTCAGATGATTGAATGTTTGTAGCGTTCCAATTTAATATCCTTCAGAACATAATCAGTCTTTATTTTCATGAAGGCAGCAAATACTTTATTTTTTCATATGATTTGAATAGTGTGTATATTTTTACAATTGATGTGTATGTTTGGTATGCTCAAAGTTGGTACTGCTGCTGATATAGGCTGAATGAAAAAGCATAATTACAGAAAGTATTGCACAATCTATATACCAGCATGGCACATAAGGTATGTGAATGTAAGATGCACCGATTTGATTAGAAACAGTGCACAATGTGCTTAATTCTTAAAAGCTATTGACAAATGGCTTCAGGTGTGTGGTAATTGTAATAAAATAGCACAAAATGATGTTAATTTGCTGTTTAATGATTTAAATCAATATTAATATCAATTATTTTAAGTGGCCATCAACTGAAATAAACCTCTGCTGTCATTCTAAAACTGAACTGTCTCTGTATACACAAGTGCTCAAGGTAATAAAATCAACAGTAGTTCTAGTCATCAAATTATGTTATGACATCTTGAAGAAATTCATATATTCTTGCAGGGCTGAATTATTTGAAGGTGTCGAGGTTTATTTGATTTCTTATGCTTATTTTTTATTATTGGTTATTTTCTTTTGAGGGGATGGGTTCTGTTATGTTTTTTGTTTTTGTTTTGTTTTGGGAGTGTAAATCTAGCCACTTCTACAGGGTAAGACTGGTTTGCATTATTTTAAAGGTACAAGTCTAGGTTTCTTTCATTTTGGATTAATTCAAAATATATGTAGTGGCATGCTGTATTTTTTACAAAAAGATTGTATTGAAGCCATATTCTCTTGTGATTTTGAAACCTTTATTGTTAAAAAAAAAATAAATAAATAAATGCATTCTCGAAGGGCACCCAAAGAAGGGTACACTGAAGTAGGATAGATTTCTCATCCTATCACTCGCAGTTAGTTGAATGATTTTTTAATTATGACCAGTCTTTCAAGAGTTTTCAAATGCATATTTTATGCTCAATTTGACAAAATTGCAAGTCTCCTTTATTTGCTTTATATGTTAATGTTACACTTTTATGTCTGAATTGGTATGCCCGATGTCTGATTGATTCTTGAAAATTTCTGATTTACTGAGCTTAAACTATATCATCCTTAGTCCTTATGCAGAGGTGTGTGAACATTCATGCAAACTTGTACAGTACCGATTTAAAGGTGTGCTTTTTGTCAACTGAGTGAGAAACTTACTGGACTGCAAGAAATGTTCAAGCCTTCGCCCTTGTATACAGTTAGACTTGTAAGTTATATGATTGGTAAGCTATGAGCTGCATGTATGGTATGTAAATGATGGGGACACAGAAATAAAGGCTAGTTTGTTATCTTCGGTGGTGACATTTTGTGATTGCAGTTAGTTTATAAGTACCTTACATGTCATGTTTCTTGAGCAGTTTCAGTGGTAGAAGTGAGCGTTGAATGAAATATTTTGAGCAACATTTTATGTGAAAATGTCTGGTAAAGATTTTCTGGTGAAATACAAGACTAAAGTGAACACTTCAGCTAAAACAATGGTAACAGCATGGGGCCAGATAAAAAGTATATATTTCAAAAAGCATAAGTAGGGGGTTAGAGTTTCATGTATTTGAAAGGTATAAAACTTGATCCTAATAAATTCAGTGTAAACAATTTTCCACATAGATTAAATTTTGAGGCATTAGCCTAATTAAAAAAGACTCGAGTGTCCATCGTTGAAGGAGTTCATAAGTTAGTTTAGTTTATTCCGTGTTACTCCTTGAGGAGCATAGGGCCACAACACCTCGCCAGCGGACCCAGTTTGTTTGGAGCCCCACTCAGTTGGGCCCCTGTGGGCCCGGCTTCTCATGCCGGGAGTGAACACCCAGCCTCTCCCTGGCTGGGTGACTAAGCTGGCCCACCCCTTTTTTCCTTATGCTTTTCTTTTTTTCTCCCTTACCTGGCCCTTTTATCTACATTCTTCTTCAAATCAAACATCTCCCTGTTGTACTAGTTTTATCCGTCCTCTTCTGTCTGCACTGGTCTTTCGCCTGTCTTTTTGTTTCCCATCATGCCTTTCTTTTGATGTCATTTTTTCTCTGTGGCCTCCTTTAGGCCCCCTGCATTTGCCATGCGGGGCGACCCGTGTCGGGGGAGGATGGGATCCTGGAGGTTGAAGTCCCTGATGGGTTGCGGCCCATCATACCAACAGACCTCTTTGGCCCAGACTTCTAGACGGGAGGTTGGTGTGGCCCATACCAATGAAGGGGCTTCATGTTTTCCTGTATAGCTGCTGTCTCTGCCAGTTGATGGCTGAAGCATCTCTTGTCCTCCCTGACAGACCTCTTCACTTGGTGGTTAGGTTCCCAATATTCAGCTCTGAGACCTCTTCACTTGATGGTTGGCTTCCCAATATTCAGATACCTTCCTTCTCTTGACACTGGTTGAGCTTCTGTTTTAGTCCCTTTCTTGATTCAATCTTTGCCCAGGTCTCTGAGGTAATCCATTCTTTGTGTTTTCTTTCCATCTTCCCTAGAACATCTGTACAGATTGTCTTCCAAATGCTCCTGAGTGTAGTCTAGTGTTCTTCCACGGATTCTTCAGTCAGTTCTGAAAGAACCTCATAATTATTCTTGATTTCACAGTTATAACTTTCCCTTGTTCTTGAGGTACTGAGTATTAAACTTGTGTGGTCTGCCTGATGGATCAATGAAGGACTTTAGCTTAATCTTTGAAGACTGCTACTATGAGCTGTTGGTCTGAAGCAACATCTTCACCTCTTCTCACTCGGACATCTAAGTTCATAAGACAGACTCATTAAAGAAATAAAATATTTAATCCACAGACCAATCTAAGAGTGACACTGTTTTTAAAGGAAAAGAAACCAACATTTTGTGATATAACTTCCTTTGTTGAAAAGGTAAGAAAATAGACTTTGGTATGACAAAGCTGTCAATTTTTTTTATGTACAGACACATTCTGATGACAAGGATTAGGGATGCAACTGTAAATTTTACAAAGCTAAGAAAAAAAGAAGAGTACTGCAAATACAATGGTCATCTTATGCATCCTTCAACTAAGCAGCCAGTAAAAAACCCAGAGAACAGCAAACTATATTTGTTGTAATGCCACAACTGTTTTATTGTAAAGTGTAATACAAATTACACAACTCAAAACTTGTTTTACTTAAGTGACTTTAGTATCACAAGTACCACCATCAACACATTCAGATCTATAAAGGTGTGACAGAGTACTCATAAATAAATTACACAGGCCAGTACTAGTAGTACATTAAAATATGATGAGCTAATGAAAAATTTTCAATAGAATGTCAAAATGAAAATGCTGACAAGCATTTCTTGGCACCTTTTGATTCAATCATCAACAATAATAAAGTTTGCCTTTCAGTACTACAAACACCTTTAAAACTTAATTCTTTTTTCAACATCTTTTTTGCACCAGAACATTCTTACTGACAATTCAAACACCATAATTAGAAACAGCTGACATTAATGTCGAACTCAAAATTTGAACTTCCGACATCTCCATCACAGTTTTAATGCAAAAGTGGGAGAAAAGAACATATGGACCATGTGCAAAAGCAAATCTATTAAAATTTTTTTTTATCAAAACTAAGCTGACTTATTTAACAAAAATGCTGGTTAACTTGTTCCACTGAAGATTGATGTATGCTAAATTTAAAATGTTAAGTCTATAATCTCCTTACTAGTTGTACGCTTGCATCTCCCAGACTTTACACTTCATATCATGTACAAAGATCCCTAATACACTGTATTTTAATAACAACCAACAATCTCTTACAAGTAGATACAATTTTGATTGTATAATCCCACTAGTAAAAATAGTCTGTACATTTGACAAAATATGGATCTTATTTTGTAGCTAGATCATTCTTACAGTATGAAAAACCTGCAGCAGACCTTACAGACTGCTTGGAATATACTATTTTTCTGAAGAACACTTGGTACCTAAAGAAAAACTATAGAAATGGCTTATGCTACCCAGACTTTACTGCAGCAGCCACCATTCTTTTGATGACACATACTCAACCATAATTTCTATCTGCCCTTGGTTCTTTGTTCTGTTCTCTTCACAATCGTGCTTTCTATGGCCGCAAGGCAATAAATTCAAAAAAAAAAAAGAGGTGATGTAAAGCTAGTCAGATTTTGGCTTGTTACGATCCCACAACTGGCTAAATATATTGATTCCCACTCCAATTGTGATGGCACCCACTACCATGCCTTGAGCAAAAACACGAAAACGCATAATATATACAGAAGTTGACATGTTACCACGGTTTCGATACTGAACGATGCCATATGTCACAGCTCCTAACAGACCAGCAATGCCTGAAAAATGAATAAACATGTTAAATTCTTAAGTGGCACACAGAAGTGTTATCAGAAACAATGAACATGTAACATTAGTCAATGCCTTATGCATGCCTGTTTTATATGTGTTCCCATCGTGTCTGCCATAATGCTGTTTTCTATCACTTGTACACTTTTTCTTTTACTTCCTTCATTGCATCATGAGATGTCCATCTATGATTCCTCACAGAAGTTACTGAACCTTTGACGTTGTTGAACTGTCTATCCTCTTCCAATGTATTTCCAACTAGGCAGCTACCCCAGCTTTCCTCCAATAATTTTGTTCCTGAAGTTCCTGATATTAGGCCTCAACTTGACAATAATGTTACCTCATCCCATGTCAGAAACTGTGACTATGAACCCACCTCAATTTTTAAAATTATTTCAATTGGTGTCTGAAAATGATATAAAGAGCGTGGTTCTCACATCTAAAACGGCAACATGAATACTTTACCCTATCCCAAAATCCTTATCTTTGACTGATCGATCTGGTCCTCCTGTCTTTGACCCACAGTATCAAGAGTTTGACATCAGGTGTACGTGTTACCGTCCGCCTTCAAAACTGCCATGGTTAAACATCTTCTGAAGAAGCCTTTCGGTGAAGTAAATGATTTGAGAGAGTGGGTCTTTTAACAACTCACTCTTTTTTGACTAATTCATCTGATGACCTTTACCTGTTTATAAGGTCTTGTACAGACCCATTTTCAGTTTACTATGTTCCAATGTGGAATCAAGGATTATTATTGTATTTTCTTATCCATTACAGGTACACCTGTAGCTTTAAAAAAAATTCCTGAAAGCTTTTAGTCCTTACATTTTGTAAGAAACAAAGTGAAACCCACATAAAATATATTTACTTACAAGTGTCTCAATAACACAAGTATTTTTTGACACCAATGGTTTTCTTTTTGAGTGTTAAAAAATGGATAATGTAAAAATCAGGTAAAAAGAAAGTTTAAACTTTGCTCTAGTATGGTCACAGAGGTAAATATGTCTAATCAGATAAGATTTCTTGCACTGTTATACTTCTCTCTTTTTCTTCTCCATTTAATTTTTTTAACCACCAGTCTATCCATTCTTGAGCAAGACTAATTGGCACCCAATAAAAACCATAAAAAAGGACATTTATCTAGCTTTTGCCAGATTCATACCATAATCATGTTTACTTACCAAGAGGAACAAATGGAGCCTCTTTCATCTTGCGCCATAATTTTTCTGATTGGTCCTCTTCATATTTATTAATGGCTGATCGGTTTTCGCCAGTCATCTTAATGCGTAAGGTTCGTTCACCACAAAAATAACCTGTGTACATAGTACAAGTTCATCTTCTAATGCATGCAAAGAAATGATCAAAAAACACTGTAAGAGTGGCTAAGACCTTCTTCAATGTAAAGAGCTTTAAACTATGATACTGCTTGCTGATGGTATACAAACTGTAACCTATAGTGACTTACACAAGGTAAAGGAAAAGGATAGTTCTACCTATTCAAATACTCCATTCATTACTATACAGTATCAAGCTCTAGAAAAATGAATAATATAAATATTCAATTAATGAACCATGAATGATGCAACAAACATTGAACTTTCATTCATTTGTTTATATATTACATCATATTTTGATTTATGCATACATAAAATAAACAAAATCCGGTATATACATAGAATTTAAAAAAAGCCAGTAGATGTAAATTTCCCTTTTACCAATGTACAATTGTCTAATAACGAACGAAACCTATGCAATTTGAATTAGCAAGAAATATCAACTTGTCCTTGAAACTGAATGAGGCAAGACATTGTCAATAATACATCATCAGAGTATTTTCCATAATATTTCAGCATACCTGAGAATAACTATCCTTATTATTGCTATTATTTTTATTCTTTGGATCTAGACGTTCTTCTTTCGAAGTGTTCCAATAAATGCCCTCTATTAATCACAGACTACAAATCACCGTTAACTTGACGACGTTACAATTACTACTACATTCACCTTACATTTGACTGTCCCAATCCAAGTTATACTACTAGCAGAATTAGGACTGACACATTTTGTCACAATTAAGTGCTTATATGTCAAACAGTCTGGAACTTCGCAGATAACCTCTGTCTCCACGTTCGCCACTAAAGCATCAAACAAAAATGATCGTGCGAGGGTAAATTATAGGACTCCAGTCCATTCTTTTAAACTGGTTACCTCAAGGGTCAGCTGTTGCAAAAAGTCACAGAAAGAGAACTGCCTAAACAAAAACTCTTGTTAAGAAGATCCTTCCTAGCAGTCTGTTCCAAACTTTTCCAATCCACTGAAAGTGACCGATTGAGTCTGAAACGTGCGAAACCAGAGCAAACGTGACAACACGAACGATGCCCTCCCCTTGCGCATTTCTCACCTTGACATTGGCTCGATCATGTTTGATTGGTTAAGCTCAAGATATCACGTGCATTACACACCAACTAGGCCACTTCCGGAAGAGGTCATGCGGTGTTTACAAACCGAAGCTTAAGGATGCTTTTCTGGAATCAGGTATGAGTATTCGAAAGCATTATCCTAAATTATATAGTATGATTAAATCGCAGTAAGCATTACCATTATGATTACAGTTCTTACTAAAATGGTCGGGCTTCTAAAGAGTCTACATCGGAAACCTTCCTGAAAACACATTGCTCTTGCAGAACACGTTGTCAAGTTTTGTTCTGTGTCTGTCTGCAGCCAATGTGGGTGATATTTTGTAGTTTATTCGTCGCGCTTCGCGAAAAATGTGTGGATAAATACTCACTGTGTCTTTGCCTCTTCCTTTTGGAAAATGTGGGCATAGAAAGTACCTCTTCAAAACCTTCCTTATCTTCTGATGTATGGTGTACCCTGGAAATAATGTACGTGATTGTGCTTCCTTTTAATACCTACAACTATAGCTCCATCCCTTCATGTCATAACAACTATATCTTGCGTATGAGGATCACATCGTTTGTTCAAAAGTAGTACTGGAACATCTATTGCCTATATATGTAATACTAATAGCATGCAATGCATCAGGTGAGTTGTGAATATTCTTCTAGGTACAGTTTCACATAGAAATATCAAGAATTTAGTAGTTATACTATTACTAATAGTACACCTGATGGGACAGCACTTTTTTTCACACACTTGGTTTGCAGACAGTGTGGAACGAAGTTAAAAAATGGAGACTGGAAAGGAACTAGCTCTAGATTCTCTGGAAAAATTGAAGCATATGTGCAGGTTGTTTAGAGAACATGGTAAGTGGCTTTTGTTTATCTTTTAAGACAATCAAGAAAACTAATGTATGATACTATGATACTGATAGAAAGCTCTTCTTGCATTCCAGAATTTTGAAATTGAGTTGTGGTTATTCTGTGGCTTTTCTATTGTCTCTCAAAACAAAACAAAAATTTCTTATGGATTACTAAATTTACAAATTTTTATGACTGCATTTCATCGTTTGTAATTCCAGTTAGTGTTATGTCAATAATTTCATATAAATAAAATTCATGTATTTAATAATAATAAAAGTCTGCCTATATAACACCATATCCATGCCCTATAGGGAAGCTCAAGACGCTTCACGAATGATAGTAGGTGGTGTGAAGTCAAAATAAGGTGACGACATGACAAAATGATATGGGCTGTAGCAGACTATGTCCTCTGTGCCAAAGGGCAGTGTCCACATATAGCATGAGTACCCTGGTCAACAAAGGTCAAGGAGATATCAAACCTGCAGAACTGTACCAGTCATGAAGTCTGCACATTGAAAAGGAACCAAAGCCACCAACAAGAAAGAGGCATCACAGTCCAAATGCATGATGGCAGGCACATCAAAAACATGCACAAGCACAATTCCAATATGAAGAAGATGTCGTATAAGACAAAAATACCACAGAGCTCTGCCCCCTCCAGCCAGTTGGGTGAAGGGACATCACTCTAATATGATTACAATATTATAATAATAAAGTTAATTTGTATAGTGCTGTATCCCAACCAACAGGCAAGCTCATCCTGCTGATCAGTGTCCATGAAAAAAGTCACAATGATGCAGTAGAAATTTGGCTAGTGACATTAAATTAAGCAGCAAAAAGGTGATCATTACTTGAGTTTATTTACTTAACTCAGTTAAGGTCACTGCCAAAGCAAGTGAAACTCAGTAGATCAGTAGTCCATTGACTTTCCACTCTGATTTAGCATAGAACATTATGTACAATCTCACTACAAAAGTGAAGAGATGAGCAAAATGCAGCTGAGGTAAATAGATCAATACTGATATCCAGATCAAAGTATGACCAGAGCAAAGAAACAAAATTAAAGAGAGTTGATCACCTCAGCTTATTAAACAAAGGGAAAATCACTCTCACAATGCATAATTTTAAATTAACAGAGCGCATTTGTACTTCAAATATTTCGTTAATCAAGTTAATGCAAAGCTGTGGATAATTCAGTAAAGATGGGTGGTATGGTTCAGGGATAGTTTGGTGAGAAGTGCAGTGATTTATTTCTTTATTTCTTCATTTGTGTGTGTATGTTTAACAGGAGATACTATTGCAAGTGGCCATGCAACATTGTCTTTGACAAGCAATATCCTGTTTGAAGTGAATGAATGCTTTGAGAGTCTCGAAAATAACCTTTGCCCTCAGAGTATTTCCATACAGTCAGGTGACAGCCAAAACTGGCATCAAAGAGATGAATTAGGGGAATGGAATGATTATCTTCAGCTCCTACGAGATGTTTTTGCTTCAGCTATAAATCTTAAGGTTTGTTAATAAGTGCTTTCAGAAATATAACATCTTCCAGTACTAGCTGTACTGTCAGTGTAATTAAAAATTTGGCAAAGAAATGAACAAAGACTTCATATTTTTAAATCTTATTATTGGTGTTTCCTATCTATTAAATTCAAGGGTTTCAGACTTCCGGTTCAAACTTGGGATTTTTAGACAACATCCCTCCCCATCTCTTATATAACCATGCTTTTGGTTTTATTGACCAGTTGTAAAAAAAAGTAATCATTAATGTAAGTGTATTACAGTTATGATTTTGTTGACTTATGACATTTTTTTTTAAAGCTTGTAAACTGGTATGAAAAAAAACCTGAGAAAAAGCTACTTTTTTGACACTCTTTGCATACCTGAATTTGATTTTTCTTAAATGATATGCACATTTCTACATGGTATAAAATGCTGTGTTTTATTGAATGATTTGTTGAACTTTCTCTTCAGCTGCATAATGGAGGTACAGATTCTGTGGGTGCCAGGTGGGGACTGTCCCCTACGTCTATGTCCCATTCTGTGCATCTTGGCTGCTTTTCCCATCTGCAGCATCTAGAAATTTCATACCTTCCAATTCATCTACTGCAGAATCTACTGACGTTGCGTCATAGACTTGTTTCTTTGGTGGTACATAACTGCCTTGGACATAATGCAAAACTTCAGGTAAGGACTGAATGATAAGAGTTGTATTTGTTAATATTTTGTTTAAAATATACAACACTTTTTCACATATAATGATATATATCACATGTTTTTTAATGACTGCTTGTGAGTGTTTAGCTAATACAGCTTCTCATTTCAATGTTGTAAATTGCTATAGTTCTCAGTACATCAACAAACAGATTGATGTTCAACAATTTTCTGTAGTCTCTCCCATGGACTTGCCAGCAACCTTCTCTTGGGATTTTGCTCTGATAACTGAAAATAAGTAAAAGCAGGCAAATGAGCTTACTACTCATCCCCTCCCCACCTCACCATACACACATCATTATGCCCAAGCATCTCAGCGAAGTAAACAAGATGTGCTGCTTGGACAAATTCACATTGGTGGCATGAACAAGAGGTGGAGAAAGGTTTGCAAGAGCATGACCAGGTGTTAAGTGCCCAGCAGTACCAGTGTCAACATCAGCTTTTATCTTGATGTGCCTGGTGTCATATTTTAGTGTTTTCACCTGACCAAAATTAGACAGCTTGCTGGTTTCCGAAATGAGCAGAATGATAAAAGGACATCTGCTAGGACTGTTAGATAATAAGCACTAATGTGGACAAAATGCAAAATATGCATATATCTTTAAAGATTCTGGTCATTATGAACATTTAAGTGGTGATGTTCTCTGGTGCACTTTTGTTTTGTATATGTCTGCAGCAAGAAGTAAACAATCAAGATCTTTAGAAATAATTTTTTAAAATGATAACTCTGTATACATCATTTATTAAGTAGCTGTGATGGACAAATTATATAATCATTTCAGGACCTGTTGGAACTGTGTGACCAGGAAGTATCAGTCCCTATGCACTGGTCAGCACTCAAGACCCTCAACCTGAACTGTAATGTACTGAAGGAACTTGATGGGTCTTTGGTTAGTTGAGTGTGGAGTTTGTAATTGAAAGTTGTAGGGTTTTTGCTATGATATGCATGTAACTGATAAATTATCTGCAGTGAGCCTTACATAAACACAGTTCCACTAATTTTTTTATATGTATGCATCAAATTCCAGTTTATCACACCTATAAATAATGTATATATGCATGCAGTAATCATTTTTTTTTAATAATGGACCTTTATCTGACCAAAGCTTGTATATGTCTTTGCTTTAACGAAAGTAACAGCATTTTTACTCAGCATAAATCAAACTGGAAGTCATAGCAACCATATCAGATGATAATAACCTGCATTTCACTCCTGACAGCAATTTATCTGAATCCAGCCTCAAATATCTTACAGGTGTCAAGTTGTATTTATGTTTGCCTTTGATTGCAGAGATTGTGTCCTGTCTTGGAGACTTTAGTTGTCAGTTTGAACCGACTGACCTCAACAGATGTCTACCTTGGGGTTTGTAATTCTCTTATGGAGATTTTTACTTCTCTATTTGGAAACATTGGTATAGTCAGTTTTAATCACAGATATTTTTGAGTACACTAATGCTATTGGTTTTCAGATTTTAAAAATGGTCCACAGTTCGTTTGCTCTTTATGCATTAACTTGAAAATAATTGATACTTTTGAACTGAATGCATAACAGGATGTGTTTTCTTTCGTTTTGTTTCCTTTGTTGCAAACAGAGCAAAATTTTCCAAATAAACTATTCAGGAAATATAACATAGTTTGTGATGTGAATCAGGACATTGCGTGCTTAGCCTGACCTTTTCTGTGTTAAGATTTAAACAATTTTGAGTGATTACTGTTTTTTTTTTAACATCAGCGTATTATAATCAACTTACACAATAGCACTGTTTTAGACCACTTTTAAAAATTTTGCAGTATCTCATGGAACTTTTAAGGGTGGATTTGAGATTTAATCGTCTACAGTCTTTGCCTATTTTGTCTGCTACTGTAAAGAGAAAGCTTCGTGTTCTTCTGCTGGGTGGAAACAACATTTCGGACTTAAGAGGTATGTGTGAGTTTGTTTTTGCACACATAGTTTCGTGCATGTTTTGTGTGAGATGAGAGTATGCACACACACACACGAGCTATCTTAAATGAATTTGCATAGATATCCTGTATAATACACAAATTTGCTTCAGCTATTATGACAAACTGTAAGAAGCAACCTTTAGATATTTTGTATGCCCTCTTTGTTTTTTTTGCAGACTCTTTTATCTTATTTACCCTCTTATAATGTGCACGCACCCTCAGACACACACAAAAGATGTGACCAAGTATTCTGTATTCTAGGAATGGAAGAACTTGTTTCGCTGGTGGAGCTTGACCTGTCTGAGAACCTTATCAGCACACATTGTAAGCTTGAACCTCTAAAACACCTGCATCATCTTCAAAAGGTTAGAAGATGCTTTTATTCTAGCTGTAAAATTTTTTTGAAGACCTGAATTAAAATACATTATTTGAATACATTATTTAAAATTATTCTTTTTTGTGTAATGAAAAACATTGCTTTTATTTAGGTTGCATGCTTTATGGATGACCTATGAAGAAAGAGGATTTATATTGGTTATTGTTCTTCTGTTAGCTTGACTTGAGAGGTTGTCCAGTCAGCATGAGAAAGAACCACAGAGTTACAACACTTCAGCATATGTCGTCTTTAGCTTTGCATTTGGAGGTTTGTTCGTCAAGAAATTGTAGAGTTGAGAAGCATATGTGCACAAGTAGACACAGAAGTGTGTTCATCTGTGTGTATGTTATTTGTGTTTTTGCATGTCTGTGTGCATGCACATTCAGATAGGAGGAAAAGATAAGGGAAAGAAAAATATATTCAAAATTTTAATGTATGTGCATTGTGGGGTTTATTCATAAATTAGTACTTTTTAGGGGAGAGTTAACTAAAAGGTTTGCATCTGTGTTTGTGTTTGCTTGTATTTTAAATACAATTTATATTATATTATTATATTATCTGTGCTTTATTTATATTAAGTTTTTAATATTCGTGGCTTTGTCTTAAACTTATAGATTTTTGTGGATTATCATTTTCAGGTCGCACTTGATGGATGCCTTGTTTCCAGTAAAGAAGTTAGGGTAAAAAGGTTTATGTTCATAGATTGATGTGTGTTAATTTATGATAAGGTACAAAGTGTGTAATTTCACATTTCTATGAAGCAGTGAAGTGAAAGACATTATGATGTTATGGTTAGTTTAATGATAAATACATGTACATTTTTGTTTATTTAAATTACCTGAAGGTGTTGAATGCTCAGTTTATTAAATGTGTTAAATTTTGTGAAGTCTTTGTCAGGTTTTTAAAGGTGACCTTTGTGTATATAAGTTAAAATCTGATTACTTTACAGAAAGCACAGCTGGCTTCAATGTATTACTCATCACGACACGCGGTACCAAAGTGGTTCAGGACATCCACACAAAACAGCACCTCTCACGGCATCTTGGGCAACTCCCGTGCTGTCACCAGCAGTATTGCAGAAAGTAATGCAGGAGAACCAGTTCAGGTCTCTTCAGTTCTTGTTGCCCAAGGAGGTAAAAAAAAAGGACGTAAAGCTCGAACAACTGTCATTGCAGACCTGGACACATCAACTGGAGAGTTCTCATCTGGAACTGATACCCCACGTAAGTCTAAGCCAAGATCATCTTTTGCAGAGCATCAAGTAGCAACTAAACTGGTAGTGCATGGTGTGCTTTTAAGTAAAAGTAACTCTCACATTTGCATTGGTATGTGCATGATCACTGGCAAGTTGTGACAAAGGTTGACGTTTTCCAAAGACTAAGATCTGTTTGTTTTTTTTCAATCAGTAAAATTTTCAGCAAGATATACTGTATTTTAATTGTTTCAATGCTTTCAAGGATCATCACCTCGAGTAACATCAAAGTTGGAGGCTGTTATGCAAGCTAGAAGAGAAGAAGTAAAACAAACCCAGCAGGAACTAGAAAGGATGCGTTTGCAGTATGGTGACAACTGGCTGCAAGCCATCGTGGATCAGAAGAAACTACCACCACCTACTTATACCAGAACTGCTCGTACCTCTGTAGGAACAACTACAAGCACAACTTCTTCCATCCAAAAGACCCAAGCTCCCACCTTCATACATACTGATCCAGGTTCTGTGCCTTCTACAGCTGCTGCATATCCAGATGTTTCTGTAGAGGCATGCGTGAAGGATGGAGTAAACGCTGGGAAGACAGCAGACTTTTGCACAAGTGTTGAGAGTGGGGAGCATGAAGCTAGTTTAGATATATACACTCGAAAAGTCACATCAGAGCTGAAAACTAGGGAGGACAAGGCTGTGGATGATGTGAAAGCTGCTGCTTTGACCTCTTCTCCTTTCTCAGATTGTGCAGCTGGTGATGATACTAGAATCAGTAATGATAAAGTCACAATTTCGCTGTCTTACGCTTCAAACAAAAATAATGTTCAAGGGGACAGCACTGTTGCTAGCACTAAAAGCCCAGCCAAATCTGGAGCAGTCAATGGAGGATTCTATACAGATGAATGTGTGATAACCAGAAAACATGATCTTGAAGGAGAAAGGAGAAAGGATCAGACAAATGTGTCAGAGGGGCTCAAAGACAGCGACATTAGTCAAGAGCCAGGTAATGATAAAGACATTGATTGCAAGAATTGATTTTAGTGTACCTGAGGGATTCCATAGATTTTTGATTAGATTCAAATTGAAGAAAGAGATAGATCTACTTAATTCAGTCCCAGCAAGTTATTGTTGAATATCTGACTCACGAATTGAAATCTTTGTAAGGTACTTCCCAGAGGTTGAAAATATAATCCAAATATTTTCATTATAAGCAACATTATTTCTCAAACTATATATTGGTCTCTGGTAGTTGTGTAATCTTCTGCTGTGGATTAAACTGTATTTGGGTCATGATTTTACAGAGGGTCAGGGTGAACCATTTATAGTAATTCTACCGGAGAAAAACAATGACCATTTGATAGTGACAGTATCTCCTCGGTTTATTGTTGAGAAGGACATCAATGGACGACTACAGGAAATGCTTGATTTGCAGGTATGTAGGACATTTTGTCTCTGTTTGATTTGTCCCTGTGAATAAGTGTGTTGATGCATGTGTGTACGTTTGTCTGTGTGGGTAGATATCTAAGCAGTTTGATGCATGTATATTTGTCTGAATGTTTAATGCTATGTTCAGTCAGAAATTTATATTTGTGGGTCAACCTATTACGTGAAGATTTGCAAACAAGAGAGAGAAAGGTACAAAGAAACAGGATTAAAAAGAGAAGACATGCAGTGGTGAGAGAAGCTCTAACCATATTGAACTCATTCAAAACAGACGAGAAAAAAAAACAAACCCTGACGTGATTGAACATTTACAACAGTAATGTTGCACAAAGTACACCTACCAATCTTCAATAAAAACAACCATCATTCAGTATTTTAAGCAGCATTTTTTAAACATTAAAGTACTGTGATTTACAAGAAATATAGTTTTTGTTTCCTTGTACTAAATTCAAATGAATGATGGTCACTGTAGGGAATGGAGAGCTCCTGTTATGAAAGTAGATTATCAGGCAGAACTTAAAAAAAAAGACTATTCACACAATGAAATATTTTGTAACATTATACATTAGACTTCAAATACTATTTACTATTGTCATGTTTGGTTGTTGGAGTACAAATCCCTGTTAAATTGAATAACCGGCAACCATGGCTCTTGATTAGTTGACTAGTTTAGCTGAAAGTAGCTCATAGAAAAATAATCCTGGAAGAAGCCAAGAGTTTCTTCCCTTATATATTCATTTACCTGTTTGTGACACTACCCAGTTTGCATAATGGTGTGCAAAACATGCTGTAGCTATGAAGACATTAACTTCTGCAGCAAAGAAGAGTTAAAATGTGAAAATGCATCGCACATGCCTTCTAAATGCCACTATTTAGTGATTCTCATTTTGTACTTGAATTCATATTTTGTTTCATTGCCTTTTAAAGTGCATAACCTCTGTTGGTATTCTCATTTTCCTTTTATACAAACCTGCTCTATCAACAGTGCCTTATAAGTGTAAAACTGGAAGCAGAAGATGACACAGTCTCCAGCATCTATGAAAAAAGCTCTCCTTTTAAAACAGACAAAGTCTTAACTGTGCGCATGCAGTTTGACTACATTAGAAAAGATAGACGCAGCCGTGTGTATGTTATGGAAGACCGCAGTAGTGCTGAGGTAGGTATATGTATATCAGTTCACTCATATTGTAGGTGATGGGTTTCTTCTTTAACTTTACCAGATGACCTGATCATTGGAGTTTAAGGGCCACAGCTACTCATTAACCAGACAAATTCTTTGCCCTGGGTAGTAGGGGGAGACAGCAGTCCCAATTGAGTGCTCTGCCTATCAAGCCCAGTGCTTCCCTCAGTCTACTTAAAAAAAAACAAAACCATTCTTTTCACGGTGGTTAGGGATAGGTTAACCAGTCTTTTTATTTATTTTTGAGGCTACACATATGTGAATTGTGACATCTTGTTCTTACAAAGAATTCAAGGAATTACTGTGTATGATCTCATCATCTTCTATCTGCTGATACAA
>SRHC01000951.1:0-101827 GCA_004794325.1 Pomacea maculata | reverse complement strand
GTATCTCCATTTCCTGACCCTCTGGAGTGGGCAGTCAATGTACTCTCCATTCCTTTGGACAGCATACTGCCATATGCATATCCTGTGATGGCGTTTCTCCCACAAATCCTGGCCAAGAACTTGACAGGACTCTGGGTTTTGGTGGCCCCAGACAAGTCCTGGATGGCCAACCTGTTAATGCTGGCCCAGGACTTCCATGCAAGCTCCCAGCATTGCAGCACCTCCTGAAACAGCATTGTCTGCCCCTGTTTCACTCAGCACCAGACAAGCTCAATTTTCACGCCTGGGTATTATCCACTCAGCTGTCTCCAGAAAGTTCTTCTCGAGTGAGGCAGTGGATTCTTGCAATTGTGAAGAAGCCTAGCCTTTCAGCAGAATGGCAGATATAATGACCTCTCTTGGGTGGCACTCTATCTTTTAGGGGGTGTGCTACTTCTGTAACCTGTCTGCTCATTCCACCATCCTGTTTCTCGTTAGCCCAATTTCGGCTGCTCAACGTGTTATGGCCTAATTCTAATGGCATGTGGTGCGGCAGTCAGGGCAGTTGGCAGAGCCCTCCTCCTGATCGTTATTCTTACATGGTTGGATCATCAGGTAAAGTTAAAAGGAACTAAAATTTTTATTGTTGTCTTTCTTTGATAATTACTAGACGACCCAATGTGAATGCCCTCCCAGCATTCCCTGCTTCTGCCTTGAGGGTTGACAAAAAGACTGCTGAATCCACGTGGAAGGGTTTTTTTTTTTAATTGTAGTCTGAGAGCAGCATTGGACTTAAGGGGGAGAGCACTCAAGCTATTGGGTCTGCTGTCCTCGACTACTTAGGGCAAAGAAATCATTTGGAAAACTCCTGTGGCTGGCTTGTCTGATATTAAAGACAGACAATTTACAATAAAAATTTAATTGTTAAATGCTTTTTACTTTGAAAAAATCCAGTATAAGATGAATTTATTGTCATTTTCAAACAAATTTCATAGTTTCTTGATATCTGTTTTTATCCAGCAATTTATGGCACTGGTACAACCATTTGTCAGTGCCAAAGAGCAAGCTTTGTTGGAGAAAATGAAGACAGAATACCAGGTATTATTTTTAATGCTACTCTAAAAATATGCAAGAATAGCAGGCGTAATGCAAGTAAAAAATCTTCACTTTTGTTTAGGTGCCGATGAAAGTGTACATATATTATGTGTATACTTGATTATACACAAGCAGTGCAGTTCATATGTTAAATATTTCCAAATGTGCCTGATTACTTTTGCTCAAGTAAACTTTATCTGTCATCTTTGTAGTGTCTAAAGTGTAGCAAAGTGTTCACATTGGAAAATGCACGCAAAAGCACTCAGGAGCTGGGAATACCTCTGAGAGGCAGCAGCAAAGGTTTCTCTGATTTCACAGGTGAGTCTTTGTGGATTTAGTTAAAAAGCCATTAAAGTAAATCCAAGAATCCAAACCAGAACTTGATATTTTCTGCAAGTACTTTGTCTTGCTTAGTTGAGTTGGAGCTGTAATTTTCTACCATAGGTCTTCGCTGTTGGATGTGAAAGGCAGCAGAGAAAAGAATTTCTTCAGATTGTGGTTACAGAAGATCTCTTAATTAAGACTGCATCATCCTGTTCATTGAAGTAAAGCTTAATTTGAAAAAAATTAATGTAAAGACATTTTAGAATTACTTCTTTATTTTCGGTCTTTTACACAGATTTTATGTGGTTAATATTTTCCAGATGAAGTCAGTCTCATGTGTCCAGATTGTGGTAGTGATCACATCATTTTGTTGGAAAACAATGGACAGACAATTTATGTGCCTATTGTTTCACCTTCTGGCTCTCTCCCTTCTACTAGAGGTCTTAGCGTTATTGGCCGTAATAAGAGTTTTGAGTAAGTTACAGATGTTTAAGTGTTATGAATAAAATGTTTACTGACTGAAGCACAAAAGATTTTGGTCGGTATGGAGGATTTAAAATCTTGAAAATGGTCAGAAAAATCTGGAGTTTTTAATTTTTGTTTTTGATTAATCATAATCTTTCTGAAATTATGACTGTTAATCACATTTCCTTTTGGTGCTTTTGTTTCTGTCAGTAATTATTAAAGAGGGAATGTTTGAAATTTGTTACTTTTATTTTTGTTATTGTTAATTACAGCAAGAAAAAAGAAAAACCAATTAACAAAAATTGAAATAAATGAAAGTAGTATAAATCCCTGTATTATTTTGAGTTAAAAACCACAACTTTGAAAGCTTTTTGTTTAAAATGACAAGATATTTATTTTAAATTACTCTTCAGTTAGTTTTTCATTTAGTTTTCTTAAAGTTCACATGGGACTATTTATGCAAGGCTGAACTCTTGCTATAGAGTGATTGACTTAAGTTCACTTTTCATTGTTACAGACAGCTTATAAGTTCTAATTCATGGAAAATCAGCCACCCACTGTATAAAGAGGGAAGAACAAATTCTGAAAGGAGAACTTCAGGTAGCTTCAGGTCCTTATCGCCCATCAGGGACCATTCATCTGCAAATAAAAGAGAGGAATCTAGTACAAGATCAAAATCGATTTCTTCAGGATCCTCAGCTTCTGCGCTGCAGGTACAAATTCTATGATTTGTTTAAGGCCTTGGTATTTATTGTAATTATCGTTAACATTGTTTTATATTTTAGTGACCAACCTAGTGTTTCATTTGCAAAAAAAAGAATGTAGAAAATCTTTCAAGTTTATAAAACTTTTTTTTCATTATTTTGGCCATCATGAACTTATATTCTGTTAGCATTCTTGTTCAGATTGCTCAAAGAGACATAGCTTTAAATAAGAAATATAATGAAATTTATAGATTTTGTAAACAGCTTCTGACCATACATTTATTCAAGTGTTTACAGAGAATCTAAATCCATTTGATATTAATTGGTTGCTGATGAATGCAGCAGATGATAAAGAAAATACAGTGTTATTACCCTGGAGGGCAAGAAAATGTTAATTGACATTACAACACTTGCTCTTGCTGTTCAGATCCTCTATAAACCATAGTATTATTTCATGTACCTTTTCCATTCGAAAGTTTTAGCATCACAAAAAGCAAGGGGAAGACCTGGAAGCTGGTTTATTCTACCTTATATCTTAACTCAGATATAGCTGGAATTAGATTGGCATGATAAGAATCTTGAAGGTCACTGGAAGTTTAGAAAGCTCCATAAAATAATAGATATATGCATGCTGTATTGTTTGTTCTTTGAAAAGGTGCAAAGCGGGCGGCAACGGAGCAATGCATTCTATAATGAGCCTTCACCTGGAGAGGCACGGATGCGCAGTAATGCATTCATTTCTGACTACAATCATTCTGAAGGGCCCCAAGAGCACATATTTCCTCACAATTTGAGTAGTTTAACCTTTGCTGAGAAGGGCTTTCAGATTCAACATAGTCTAGCCCCTTCAGGCATTCTTCACAGTCCCTACATGGAGGATACCAACATTATATATGACCATCATGCAGATTCAGACCTGGAAAAGGCTGGCTCTAGGGTAAAGGTTTCTTCAGCAGAGAGTGACATAACCATTTTGCACAAGCCTGACAGTGTAGCTAATCTGAGCACTTGCTCATTTCCTGGCACAGATAGTGAGTCTGTCTTAAAATCCAGCCTGACTGAGTTCCCTGACATGCTCAATACTGTGGACAGAGCTGGTGACCTGGAAAACAGCAACCGCCTCAATTCAAAATCAGCAACCGAAGAAAAAATATTTACTCTGGCTTCCCCTACTCCTACAAAAGATCCTGCAAAGGCAGAAAACACTCCTATTGGAACACCATTGTCTGGCAGCATATGTAGCTCCATGGTATCCAGCATATATCAGAATTCACTGCAGCCCAGTGCCAGCACCACAGCCAGCACCACAGCCAGCGACACTGGCAGCATTACTAACAGGGGTGTAGTATCTGAAGGGGAAATAAACACAGATTTGGATGAGGACAGAATTAATACTGACTGGAGTTCACTGTCTCTACACAAGCACTCTGTCACATCAGAAGTAGATGTGCTAGCAGTTGAGGAGGTAAGCAGACTGCAGCCACTTTGATGGGAATCTAGTGCATGCAGCCTATAGTGTGCTGTTCACATCGCTTCAGCATGCATGAGTAGCGTTCATGAGTTGGGGTTCTTGGTGGGTTTTTTTTTTTTTTTGCCATTTACCATTGGCTTAAGATGTTGCTTTGGAACATTTCAGTTTGACCTATGCTTGCATGCTTCTCTTTACCAAATGTGAATTTGTATTGATTTTGCTTCGCTTATTCCATTAAAAAAAATACACTTGCTTAAGCTTAGTGCATTGGCACAAACTGCACGTTTGCACAATATTGGTTATAGATTTTTATTTTGGTATGCACTGCATATTCTTTTTGGTAGAATGTTTCCTGCATGTTATTTTATTCATAATTATTTACACAAGATCCTAGTGTAACTACCTTTTATTCCTACCAGTATCTGCTTCAGTTATTTTATTAATCTTATCACATGTTTCATTCCCCCTTTCTCCAGGCATTGATGTGTTGTTTATTAGTTTACCCTATTCCTGCTTATTTGGAATAGATTATACCCAGTGCGTTCTTAGCATGAAGTGGCATTAAATTTAAAAAGGCAGAATTAAATCTTTTTCTCTTAATTTGAACCATTGAACCTGCTTACACAGATGTTGTCTTTTATTTCCTGATTTTTATTTTAAAATACTGCAATATATTTATCTTTTATCTTTACTAAATTGTATTAGATTATCATATCTGGTAATGAAACTTTTTTGGGGGAACTTGATTTGCTCATGGAAGCAAGGTAGGGTAAGCTAAGGAATAATTTCATCCTTATACTGCTGCAAATGTTTAATTAATTATTTTCTCTGCTCTTTAACTCTCATCCAGGCACTTTTATAAAGCTTCATTTTCATCTGTCATTTATTTTCTATCTGCCTCACATCTGCTTGATTTTAGTACCATTTACAGTTTTTTGTATAATGAGTATAAAACATTAAAAAAAATTAGTTCACAACGGCTGATGGGCTGTCTTTATGTGTTCAGGTGTGCAATGTTTAAAAAATGTAAAGTTTATAATGCATATTCCTAGTACATTTTATAAATAATGCGGAAGTACTATTTTATCATAATAGAAGATTTCACAAAGCAGTTGGGGATTATTAAATCAATTTGCATATTTTATATATGTTATTCACAGTATCAGCAAACATAGTATGTTAAATTTTATGTTCATTGAAAGAGCCTCATTCATGGCCTAGAGAAGAATTTTGTACTGTAAGCACAGACTATAATGCAAATTTTTATTTTGTGGAGATGGTTAAATGTCATTTTTTTCCCCCCATTGCTTCTGTGGGATTCAAGGAGAATAATAGATATAAATTTTTGCTGTTAGGAATAATGAAAAATGATATTTATAGATTGCCAGGATAGCACTTGTAACTTTTTTGTTCAGGCACATACAGTAGAAACACTTTATAGTGAAACACCAGAAACTGATGGTTGTGACAGCGAAGAATATGACTTTGATCGTCTGGATCATCGCATCACCCTGTACCTCATGATGAACAAGTTTGACAACAATGAAGAATTCAGATTCAAAGTCAAGGTTTGTTGTTTTATTATTTCTTTGACTTGCCCTGATGACATGGTCATAGGTAATAGGCTACAGTTGCCTTTTAACCGTTGAAAGTTGACTCCCTTGACAGTGAGAACGCAGGTGCTTGGTATGTGGGGCATTCCATTGGTCAGGTGAGCAACAGCCCTCAGATAGGTATAAAGGTGGGAGCAAAGCCAGTAGTGCAGTTGCTGGAGTGCCTGATAAGTTAAGATGCTTGCCACCACTTCAGTCTGGTGGCGCAATGGATAGCGCCTGTCACCATTACAGTGGCGGTTGGCAGTCCTGGGTTCAGCTCTCGTCTCAGGCACACTGATCTTTCTCTACATGTTGCATTTATTTACAGGGCTGGCTGCCTTTCTGTGATATAGCCTGTGTTTCTGGTTTGGCGTAAAACACCTCTTTCCCCCAGATCTCATCTCAGGACACTGTTCTCATGTGTGGGTGTGAAGGGTATTTCCCTAGGTACTATTTCCCTAGGTTTTCCTCCCCTCTCTATCATCCCTCCTCCTCCACAGTGCAAAACTGCTTTTAGATGGAAGTTCTTTCTAGTTAAACCAATGATCAAGCTCTACAGCAGTTGTTTCCGTGGCTATAGTGGCATTTGCCTCCTGCCTTTCTGCTTTTGAGTCATGTCAGTCGCCCATCTGACTCTGTGTACTGTATTCAGGTTTTGGGCCTTAGCCCTTCAGTCATTTTTTTCTGTGCTTTGCTTTGAGCTGCAGAGACTTTAATTGAGAAATACCAGGCAGCTTCAAGGGTCTGAAGGGGAAGACACCAAAATGACTTTTCTTTTGTCATCTTGCTTACCTTTTCTTTTCATTAAACTGGCCTGCTAACTTGCTGCTGCTACTACTTGTCTTCAGTGTTGCTTGTGCTCTGCCATCTACAAGTCTCTTCTTCGCAAAATAGACTTTTTATTCAAAGGACAAGAAACAGAGACTTTACCTCATGGCTAGTGCTTGGTAGTACTCTGTGTCATTATGTCCACCACAAGGGCTCAAGAGGAATGTTCCAGCTGTTCACCTGACTATCAAGCATCCCACATGCTAGTCACATGCTTGTTTACTGTCAGGGAATCAACTTTTGATGGTTAAAGAGCAAATCTAGCCTTTTACCTTCTATGGTCATGTCATTTGATAAGTCTCAAAAAAAGAGAATTTACAAAAAAAAATTTCATTACTCAAGACATTTTGTCAACCTTTATGACCTTGTGAACAATGTATTAGATAAAATCATGATTTACGACACTATTAATATTGTTTTAATTAACAGAATATCAGTACATGCTGCAATGGTAAAGGTAAAGGTCATCCCCTAACCTTTTTCTGGTCATTGGGGAGTGAGGTGTTAGAGACCTCACTTTTGCTGCAATGAACGCTTTTTGGAATGATTTAAAATTACTAACCCTGCCACCTTTCAAACAAATAGTAGTTATTTTAGATACTTACCTGATGAAAATAACAGGTAGTTATTTTAGTTTTATACATGATGAGAACTGTAAGAATGTCAATACTGCCTGCCTGCACTTCACTCCCATCCTCCTGTATACTTTCAGGTGTTTGTAAGTCAGTACATGGTGGAAGATGAGTGGGAGGCTCTTTTGATTGCTACCAACATGAAGTTGTACATCTTCCGCATCAACGACTCTGATATTAGGTATGTCTTGAAGGACAGAATAATATTCTTTTCCCCAAACCTTTTCTACAAAATAAAGACAGGTTTTCAGAACCCATGATAAGTATTTAAAAAAATTTTCTATCAGGCTTATGGGTAGGTATACATCAAATTCTGCTATATCTGTCAAATATAATTGTTTGTTGGACCTGAAAGTTTTCTACAGATTATACCAGAAGTATAATTTTCCAGGCCTTTAAAATGGACCTCAAATTATTAGAGCCTTTAGTACTGCAAACTATTTGAACTTTTGTTGGTGTTTTTCATCCTGTTCACAGCACAGCCAGTATACAAGGTGACAAGAAGAAAGTTTGCAGATTTGTAATGGGGGTGGTTTGGGAAATAGTTTTGCAAGGTTTTTAGTATGTAACAGTTTTTGCTGCATTTCATCAAAAGGAGCTTGCCAGTTTTTTGCATTTTTTTGGCTTGGTTTGGATAGAGAGGAATGACCAAATAAAGTCGCATGAAGTTATTGTTTCTAGACTTATGTGAGTAGATGTCCAGCCAGAATTGCTTGATCATCTTTGTGACTTTTCACAAACATCAGACATATTCCAAAGTTAAGCAGTATTGTAAACCAAACTAGGGCATGTATCTCTCTGGTCTCAACAAAACATCAGTTTTACAGTTCTTCTTTCATTTTCAACATGAAGAAATGAAGGCTTTTGTGTCTATGCTGCAAGCATAATTAAAATTGCACTTTTTGGCCTTTCCTCGTGAGACTGCTAGTGCTAATAATGAAGCCACTTTCTGTTCAGTGAGGATCCCTCCACTGCATTGACTTGTAGAGACATTCAGCCACTTGGGGAGCTGAAGCAGGTAGCTTCAGGACTGGGCCAGCAAACCGTGAGATTGGAGTTTGTCACCGATTGTTCCTCATACACACTGATCTTTCGAGACAAGGAGAAGACGCAGGCTTTCATGCAGCGCCTCTGTGGTAAGTCATTCTGTATGCAAATGTTCAGTAATAAGTGATAGTGGTTGACTGTGATGGCAGTTTGTCAGCTGTTTGTTGCAACTGGAGAAGAGGGATACCTTTTTTGTTTGCACGTCAATCCCATCCTTCTCCAAGTTGTTCTATTTCCTCAAATTTGCAGCATAGCAGTGATATGAGCTTGATTTAAAAGGTGGTGGCTGTCGTTGGATTTCCAAATTAATTCACCAAGACTGGGCTAGACAAATATGCCAAGCCCCTTTAGCCACCATTAAGGCTAAGCTTTCCACCTGTGTCCATCATATTTAATGATTTTTACAGTAAAACTAACAAAAAGGGACAAAAGCCAGTCATTTGGCTAGGTAAATAACATTTGAAAAGAGTTACATCCCTTAACTTAGGGACAGGAAGATGTTAGTTTGAAGATTTGAATTTTTCCAGATGGGCCTTTGTTTTTAAAAACTATGGGGACACGAATGCACATGCAGTTGACTTGCAATTTTTCATCATTTTCGAGTCTATTTTTTATGCTCGTCATCATACATTATGTTTATTAATTTCTACATGAAGTGCAAACCATTAAAATCTACTGAATATCGGACTAAACGTTGCAGTGATGATTTTCTTTGAATTAAACCTGTATTAAAATGTTCCTTTGGAAACACAATTTGTTAATACTTAATTTGATAATACAATGCTTAATTTAATAATACAATACTTAATTTGATAATGCAATACTTAATTTCCTATGGATTTACAAGAATGTTCAATTTCACAAAGGAATGAGGTAGTAACTGTTTCTTTCTCTTAATTTTTTAAATTTTAATTATAGTTTTGATTTATCTTCTTTACATGCTTAGTTAATTTTTAGGATTGTGTGACAATTCTTCCAATTCGTGCATACCTGGGTATCAAAATCAAAGGTTAAGGCAGCGGTTCTCAACTCTATTTGAGTATGTTAGGATTGATTTAAAGGTATGTTTGTGCTCACTCCTTGTATACTTCTTATGTAAGGCTGACCTTTGGACACAAAACTGTAACAACAGGAGCAGCAAGTTCCTGTCAGACACCATTTAGTAAGTGACCACACGTGACGCAGGTTACAGCCTGGAATATTTACCTCTTGTTTTAACACAGATCACCTGACCATGTATGCCATGGAAACAAGCCTTCCAATGACAACTGTATTCATTGAGGATGTTGATCAGGCAACCTTGGAGAACCTGAAATCAGATGTTTTGACACGCAGTGGTCGTGCAGAATCTCTCAGGCTATACACTCTAGGATACATTGCCAGAGGTGATGAATTTTCTCATATAACAAATGCAGATCTTATCAGTCAGTCTGTATCTGGTATCTATTCGTGCATTAGCAGAACAGGATGCAGTTTGTGGCTGCGTCAGACTCACTCTAGTGTGCAGTTTAGTTTATTGTTACTTCTCGAGGAGCATAGGGCCGACACAAGTGTGTAGTATAGGAAAAGAAATCTGTCACATGTATTGTTTTTCGTGCTGGAAATATTTGTCTATCCATTGAGCTGAGAAAAGATCACTCTTTGCATCCTTATCTATTTAGTCAATATAAGCAATTCTTTTAGTTGGCAGCATAGAAGTTTGATTTTTGCCAGAAAAGCAATATTTTTAAAGTCAATAACAGTGTCTGAAACAGTGAAGACCAACACTAAATAATTTTTGGTGCAAAATGTTGTTCTGTCAGCAGATACACTTGGTTCTTCATGTAGTTTTCATCAGGATTGGCTGTCACTTTATCACTAGTTATTGCAGACCTATTGACTTTAAACTACTCCATTAAAAAATGAATGAGTGCCCAATCAATAAGAAATAAATTTTAATAGCTGGACATATTGCCATGATTTGGCTTCTATTACTTATCTGACTTTTCTGGTATTCAGGTCACAACCTGCACAGCCCTATGGCGTTTGTGGTGTCTTCATCAGAAATTTGCCTGGTACGCACAAACCACCAGTGGCCGACACCACGGTATCAGGCCCCTGTTACAGTAGACACAGTTGGAAAGCAGTTTGTTGTTCTTGAACGACAAAAGATCAACAACATTGCCACACTTGTGAGTAGCCTAGTATGCCCATTCACACCTTTCATTTTATGTTTTTATCAACTGGTGTAACTGCTTGTGCAGAGCATTACCATTTAGGCCAAGTTTTGTCTGAAGAGAAAACAAAGCAGAAGTGGGGATACTTTGTGAATAATATGGAAATTGAGGAACGAGGTAGCTGTTATGGAAATATGTGCCCACAGTTATTGATGTAGAGGATTTTCTCCCCCCTTTATGCAGACCTGGCATAGTGACAACACAGCCATGATGCGCATCACATTCTTCAATGAAAAGTCTGGTGAAGAGGGTTCTTGGATCATCACCATGGAAACAGAGAAGTGTGTCATGCAGATGATAGAGGCCATTAGACAGCCATGGGAGGAGGAATTTGCAGTCAATATGGATGTCGAAATTGCTTCATTTGAATTGTCTTTTTGAGAGGGCTTTGTTTGTTTTCCATGTCATCTACACTGCAACAGATGATATTACAGAATAACAGTGCCATAATGTGCAATATCAGGAACTGTCTTGACCTGTTGGTATGCAGAATGTGGCAGTATAGTCCAGAAATGCAGAAAAATATCTCAATTAATGTAATGATACTGACATATATCATGATCTAATATCCTTATGTAATATTAACTCTTCACAGTTTTGGAGTGTGAGTGCGGGTTACAGAGCTAACATGGTGTTTTTCGTCTGGTTCCATTGTCTGAAATTTTGTCTCACATGTTTACCTAATCACCCACTCACTTGTTTTCTCACACTGTTTGCATTCATGTGTGTGCATGCTTTAGTGAGTGACTTATTTATTACTTGTTTTCTCTAATGAAAGGATGATGATGTTTTTTATTTTTCTGAGCAGCATATTTGTGCAGGTATCTGTGAAAAAAGAACAGTATTCCAGTGATGTTCATTACTTTTGACTCAGTGATGTTCATACTGAAGACAGCCAGTATTCACTGGACGAGTGTCTGTTGTATATTTTACTATTTATGAGTCAGTCTTTCTCCTACTTTTATTACAATGTTTCTAAGATAGTGAATGGAATGCAAATTAGTCGGGTAATGTCGCTGGATGACTACAAATTGTGTAGCATAATGTACACAACAGAGCTGGTCCTCTGATTATGATGATGATGTCAGGCATACATAGCTCCATACATTGGAGACAATTCTTCTCAAAGTTTTAGCTTGATCTCTTGTGATGAGCACTCTGATTGACTGAGAGTGAAAAATTGTGCAGATAAACCGCTGATATGGAAAATTTGTATTCATCTTCTTGCAGCTTGATTTGCTTTACAGCTAATTTGTCAAACCATACAAATGCTGAGGTATACACAAGCCTACCAGAAGGACACCAATGTGAGGATCGTAATAAAAGCAAGGAAAAAACTTGCAATGGAATTGACGCCATAACACAAGAAATCTAGAGGACCTCTAGATATTGGACAGTGGTAGTTTCCTGAAACATTTCAAGATAATTGCATGTTGTGTGTATTTGTGCATTTCTATCTTGTTTTCTTGAAAATTGTTTAGTATTATGCTCTGATGGTTCCAGTGTGCAAGAGATTTCAATGCAAACTAGCATGCTACTTTTAGGCCTACATTTATTTTTTTGTATACAAGGAAAGTTTTCTCTTGCTGTGAGCTGCATTTAGTTTGGGTTGCTAATAATCAGTAAAACTTCTGTTCAATTTTCAACTTGTTTTCTTTGGATTGGTAGAAAAAGTTCTCGTAGATGTAATGTGGTGTGTACACGGAGTCTACAAATAATGGTTTACTTTGGTTGTTTAAAAGATCTGAAATGCCAACACTGCTGGAATGTATCTGCACATTGATTCAAAGTGTCTACAGTTTACAAATGATTTTATTCCATTTTTCACAGGAAGCAGATTATCTGAATTAAAGTGGCAAGACTACTTTCAGTGGAATGTCTCAAACTGTTACCTATAATAAAGGAAATGTCTAGGTCGAAATATGAACCTGTCAGAATACCCTCTGCACTCATCTCCCCATCTTCCCAGCGGTACATATTTGCACAAAGAGGAAACACTTTTCTACCGTAAAATTTTATTTATTCCGACAGGAAGAACATTTATCATAGGCAACTGACAAAGATTCGGTACTTTTGCAGAAGAATGTTTATGTGGAAACGTACATTTGTATGCACTAAAATTTGATGCGAAGATAAAACAATTGTAAGTATCCCTCTCTTTCTGTGTGCATGGGCATGTATGCAAATTTCACTGCTGTTTTGCTTATCACCCGTTGTGGAAATTGCTTTCGTGGAGGTTCCTGTATTCCCTAACAGGATGTTGATGGGTCTCAGTCACAAAAGTTTCTGAGAACTGTCTAATGTTTGAAATTACTGCGAAACAGCAAAAGGTGTCAGAAATCAACTGGCCTTAACAAGAGCTGTTTATCATATATGTGTGTGTGTTTTTTAACAGAAAAAGCTCAAACTCAGTAAAGTCTGTTTCCATGGTGAACAGGAAACAAGCTTTCATACTATTAACTCATGACACTGTCATTGATGGGTTGTCATACATAGGGTGACTGCGGTCCAGTGGTCAACAGTTTCGCGTTCCTCGTGAAGACAAGTCTATGCGCTCAACGTTGCCTGATAAACATTCACAAAACATGCAAAATTTGCCGCTCTCATCCTCTCCTGCCTTATGGGAAGAGGCGTGCACATGAACAGTCAGGTGATTTTACATCATCCAAAATTTAACGATTTCATAGAATCAGGCCGAAACATTTTCAGCTACAAACCTAGCCTCCATAACCCCTACCCTCTATCCAGGAAGGTTTGTACCTCTAAGGTCTTTGTTGCGGGTGGAGTTTGGAGGTGGGGGCGTTTCCAGTATTTAGCTGTTGCCGAGGTGGCCTTACTTAGTCCACAGCTACCTTCAAGGTAGCTTTATACTTAGTCCATGTCTACACCCTTATTGACCAAAATAACTTGTGCTGTAGCAGCTCAGTTATTCATGGGTTATGCGTGGTATAGGCTATTGACTGTTCTAGAAACTGTTGCTCTTGTTGAAAGGCGGCAAGCAATGCTCCTACCTGCAGTAGCACGACCACATGGCTTGAGTCCTGTTGAAGTATGCGCCCAGGCTTTCACGAGCCAACACACACACCCGTCAACAAGAAGATAAGAATAAGAGACGTTCCGTGGATGCAAGCTGCTCCATCCTATTATCCTTCTTGCTTGACTGTATCGAGCAGCATCACTTCTTGAGCCAGGGGGGCTGCTTCAAGGCTTTGGCGAGGCACACAATATCAGCATTCCTCATTAGAAATAAATAATAAATAAGCGCAGCATCGCGCAGGCGCCCAGCAACACTCCATCAGAACGTCCATGCTTGTCTTACTGGGCTCTGGCGCATGCAACAAGCTCAGCGGAAACGAAGTTCTCGGATTCTGACCATCATTTCGGTCACATGTCTTTCAAAAAAAAAAAAAAAGAAAGACTATGCATGGAGGATGTGACGTCATGCGCGTCCTTCGACAACTACGCGAGTATACAATGTTACGTGTCTGTCACTAAGGGCAGAAAGAGGATGTGACGTCACACCCCCGTCTCCAAGATGGCGTGCTTGCTAAGGCGCTCTGCGTCCATGTGCTCCCAGCGTGCCCTGTTGTTGAGGACACCTTCCAGCATTGGTCGAAAGGAGCACTCCATCTTGCTCAGGGCCTGGGTAAGGAGGGGATAAGTTAAGGAAAGTCGAATTAGTTCAGAGCAACGGTTTTGCGAAGAAACATATAATGAAACTGTGTTTCATATACACACCTGTGTATGGTTGTCACGTGCAAAGAACGACAATGCACAAATGCGTATGTAATATCTATATAAATGCACTTATATAATCTAGTAAATATATAAAATTTTCTACAACGTTAGATCACACATTCCGCAAAATTGTGTGTGAGTGGGAACGAGTGAACTGATGGAACTGGTGAGGTAGAGAAAGAGGTTAAAAAAGAATAGTTAACATGTTTTCTTGAAGTTCCCACCTTGTACAGAGGAAGGCAGATGCCGTCTATCCATGCAAGCTGCAAGCTGGCCACCTCATCTTGTTTCTCTCTGTCCATACAAGCCTGCACATGATGCATGGTCAGCAATTTACAAAGTCATCAAACAAAGGGGGGAATGTACTCGACGGCAAGAATAAAAGGTCGGTTGCCGGTTGGAGACCTTCCTAAGGGTGGGAAATGTCTCCACCCACACAGCAATTGCTCGGTGGCGCCTGATTTATCAGGGGAGGCAATGACGGCGGAAGGCAAGAGCTGTGACAGACTTCCGCATGCTGCAACATGGACTACATTTATTTCCCCAACGACCTCTAGGTTATGTGTCTTTATCTTTTACATGTAATATCAGAAACCATCATCGCTAGTCACTGAATAAAATTACATTTTATGATGCAGCAGTGTTTCGCTCAGTTAATAAAAAAGTTGGCGTTGGGAAAACTAGTTGAAGTTTCGAAGTACACCATTTCTAAAATTGACATTCTGCATTTTTGGAGGACACAATAATCCCACCAATGTTTATTTTTGGCTGCATTCAACATGTTTTGCTGTTTACAATGAAGCCGCTTCGAGCTAACCCTAAAAACGCCAATTAGGGATTGTCCCCAGCAGCACAAAATGTCGAAAACATATGGGTCCTATAGAAAGATTATTTGGGCATGTACGTCCTTCACTCTGGGACGTGTATTTTTGTCCTTCTGTGCTACTAAGGTTTCAGATTTGATGATCTGAAGATTATATTGAGAACGCTTATCTTGAAGGAGCTGTGTGCGCGTTGGGAAGCTCTGGTTCTCAGTATTTGTACATGCCACGCCCCTCAGTGAGGTGCACAAATGATTCTTCTTCCAGTATTTGAACAAACCACGCCCCTTAGAAATCTTCACGAATGTTTTCATTTGCACAAACCACGCCCCTCAGTCAGCTGCACCAATGATTTTACAAAAAAGTATGCACTCAAAGTTTTCACTCCACCCCTCTCCTAAAAGTCGTCAGTATAATTTATTGACAGGTTCTTTGAACCTACAGTGCTGCTGATCAGTGGGTTTTGTCTGTGTCCATCTGTCACAAATCAAAGAGGTGGCAGGGCCTACTATCCTCAGCTTAGCCTGCTTAAGAATGTAAGCTTTCCCAAGCCTACTTATTAACTTGCTTAATCTCTTTTTTGGCGATAGGATTTCGCGCCAAAAGCGTGCAGGAGCAAAGGACTGCTTTGGAGTTTTCTATTTGCCCTAAACAGTTCGAAACATCACAGCAGAATGTCCTGTATGGTCCACTTGCTTCCTTTTGTGAGGTAATTGGATAATAACCTACGAGCATCAGGAGTTGAAGGTATAGTGGGGTGAAATTTTTTTTTCTAACAACAAGGTAAAGTTCTGTGCAAGATACTATTTCCTAAAATGTGGATGAATACTTCCTTTCTGTATACTTCTGATGCATTTACCTAATTTGGGGGAAATATTATCTTTTTTTCCCCAAGTCATGAAAGAAATTGCACCCCTTTAGACCTTTAAGATAAAAGGCAATGCAACCGACCGAAAGAAGAAATTATACATATATAGATATATCAAATTACTGAGAGTGGTAGAGAAAATGCGTACCTGAGGTTGGAGTTTTAACTCGTTTTTCTCCTTGTCTCCTTGATCGAAGAACTCCGTTACGACCAGATCAGCAGCCTGCAAGTGAAGAAAGGTCAAGATCACCTCGGGCAGGGCCATGCAGGACTGACGGCGGGGATCATTAGTCGGACAGGTCGACAGCAAGCTCTTAATTAAAACAATCCAAGTCGACACGAGGTTTGTCGAGGTCCGAATTTTTATTAGCCGGCAGTCAGGGCGGAGCGCCAGACACGATCAGTCAACATTGTGCACGGTAAACACGAAGCTCGCAAATATCGCTTATCTACCCGTACACCCACGGTGTCTCTCACCTCCTGTGTCCGCGTGTGTGTGTACGTGTGGGTGTGTGAGTGTGTGTGTGCTTCTGCGACAAAGGCAGAAGTAGGTGGTGGTGGAAGTGTGTGGTAGAGAAGAGCAAGAGGCATTGAGAAAATATGGAGCGAGTGAGAGGGATGGACAGAATATGGAAGCGAAAGAGGAAATGGTAAAAGCCAACGTTTCTGGGATTGATATGTATAACTAACATATATATAAACAATTACATCTCAATATTGGAGAGGTAGACAACATTTTAAACGTTGGTGAGTACAGGGTGGTCCAATTAAAAGTAAGTAAATATTATAGGAGGCTGTCATGAGATCACTAGGTACAACGTTGGTGCCGCTCTTCTGCTCCCCACACGAGTCGAGCGGACACGCGGTTGAACGGCCGTGCATAGGATAGTTTACACAGTGAATACGGCGATCATCCTATTGTCCGCCGGGTGGCGGAATGTGGAACTGTCGTTATCTCTACAGGAGATCTTGGTGGAAGGAAAAACCGTTAGTTGAATGTCAGGATGTACCTAGCGCGGAAAATAGCTTTCGATTTCAGTGCCACCCAGCTGGACACGGGTAGTGAATAGGAAGCCCGACATAGTGACACCACTTTTGCCGGTTTCGTTACAGATGGGAGGAGGGGGACGGGAAAGAAGGGTGCAGTGGGCAGCAGAAAGCCAGAGTACATCATGTAGTAGCTATGTAGCGATTGGTCATAGCTAGGTAACGGAATGTTGGAAGTGTGTTTGTAATATGCTTGACCAATCGCGAGAGACGATGATCCCCAAGAACGAGTTTTTAACATAGTTCAGGTGAAGGCAGTTACTATTGGCGAGGACATCAACGGATTCCAGAGGTCAAGAAACATCGGAGGATCCTCCACGTCACGAAAGACATTCGTGTGTTAAGATACGTGGCGAGTGTGTGTATAACGGATGTAGTGTGTTGTGTGTGGTAATTAATGTAAGTAGACCGTGACTCACCTTATTGGATTACAGATAATTAGGAATTAAACCAGATCCCTAGAAGACTACGAGAGTGTAATCATCCCCAGGACAGCTACTCAATTACGATGCCTCTGTCAAGTTCGATTACTCATTCCCTGAGGTTCACGACAGAGGCGGCCTACTTTTAATTTCTTTTTTATTCTTTCTTAATTATGCATCCTAATATTGGAGAGGTAGAGAGACAGAAAGAGTTGGAATGTTGAAGGTGGCTTGTGTCCCACACACACCCGTCGCTGGACGTCCCAGGGTTTGGTGATGGCGGCGATGTCGCAGGCTGTCATCAACATGCTGCGGTAAATCTCCTTCGATTCTCGGTCATCCCACGACCTCTGACCGGCGTCCACCATAGCGAAGAACTTTTGTCGTATCCTGTGTCAGACACAATATTTATGATAGTAGGACCGACAAGGGGGTTCTTCGTGCTTGATTAGCATAAAGGTGCCACTCTGTCATACATCTATATAATACATTTCCAGATAGCCTGATATCAGCCTTAGTGTGCAGTCGAGGTAATTCGTAGAAAAGAAAGGATTAACCTGTGATAGTTCAAAAATAATACGAAAGACCACAAATGGTGTAGAAGGAAAAAGCCCATTAAGACCAAGAATCCATAGAAGACCAAGTGTTTTCTTCTGCTGTGCAAAGGCTAAAATAAATAAATTATAAAGTGCCCATTCCAGCTTCAGCAATTCGCGGTGAAGGCAAAAGAACTCATGCCACACACACACACGTGCGCGCGCGCGCTATCGGGGGAGAACATGCAAAGATTTAAGAGATGCTTTATTGGAAGAGAGAGGCTTTCCATGTATTTTGAACAAATTATTTTTCTTTCTTTTTATTCCGACAAAACAAACCAAGGCTGCAAGTTTACTTCTGTTTTGTTCTTCGAATGTGCGGGCACACAGCATTACCTTTGGTGTCAAGGTTGTATGTTTTGTTTGTTTGTTTGTTTGCTTGTTTGCTTGTTTGCTTGTTTGCTTGTTTGTTGGTTGGTTGGTTGGTTGGTTGGTTGGTTGGTTGGTTGGTTGGTTTGTTGGTTTGGTTGTTTGTTTGTTTGTTGTTGTTTTTTTTTTTGGGGGGGGTCTAAAGGATGCGAAAAGGGAGACATAATCTGCTTCAGCGGAAGAGGTTTTAAGATATTTTGTTACGCATGCTCAATCGTACTTTCATCACTTTTGGGAGTCCCATAATAAGAATTTCTAAGCGGATTGTCATATTAGTGATGCTTAGAGATGTTTATCGCAGGCAAAAATTATTATTTATTTTACTTCTTGAAATATGGAAATGGCTACAAAAACCACATGTACAATGTAACTCAAATATGTATAATATAATATATTGCTTGGCATGTGCAGTGCTACTTACTGTATGTGGATGGAAAGGTCTGTAGCAAGGATGGCATGTTTCAATAGGTTGATGACGTCAGCGTAGTCCTCTGACCCCAGGTTGGCAAGAAGGTTGTGACCCTGTGACCCCATGCGAAGACCGTATCATTGCCTACAATGTTCACTCAAAAGAAGAAGACCGCGCAATGCGGACAGTGCTAGGAGAATTCGGTCAGTACAATTTTCGAGTGAAAGGGTCGAGTGCGGATCATAGGTTTCTTAAAGAATGATGAACAGAAGACTAGAACTGTTGCGGAAAATTCAAGAGAAGACATTAAGAAAAAGTAGTCCTAAAAGGTTCACAAAATACTCAAAAAATAAGTGCGGAAGTGAAAATTTAAAGTATTTTTTCAGAAGAGGAAGAACATTGACAGAAGGCTGGAAAATCGATCTCAGAAGATGGAAGAGAAATAAAACGGAAGGAAAATGAAGCAAAGAAACAAAGCGAAAATATGGTTTCTCTATTATTTGAGTAATTGCTCGCTGGCCTACTCACTGACCCACTAGCCCAGCAACTGGCTGCCTTTCCGTTTTTCTTCCTCTCTGCTAATTCATGCGAATTGGATGAAACCATACAGCAGTATTGACAAACAAAAGATCTGGCGCCATTTGTTTCCCCACAAAGCCCCGGGCAAGTCCGCCAACATGGCCACCCACGTCCCAAGCTCACCTCGCTGTTGAGGATCATGATGGCGTGGTTGAAGTGGTGGTGCTCCAGTGTTGCCTTGGTTCCGTAGAGTTGGCACAGAGCTGAGCTGGATCTGCAGTGAAGCAGATGGACAACAATGAAAACAATCTGCAAACTGCTGGCACAATGTAGACAAACTAAAGAAAGTAACAATGAACGAAGGAACAAATACATTTTAAAAATCGAGGAAGGTACTTTTTGTTTCTCTAATAGCATAACGGATACTCCGCCAGGTGACTGACCGTCCACAAAAGTCAAAGACACAAATTGGTAAAAAATGTTCAGAATAAAACATCAGACTGCAAGCAGGCGCCAGTTGGCCTGACAACTACAAGGACTTAACTGGCTCCCAACTACACAAAGACAGAAAAGTACATCATGGTTCTAGTGTAAGTAAACAACAGTAAGAACATGTGACACAGGCACGAACAATGAACACATTTTTATTTAGGAGGGTCATAAAATAAGAAAATGTTACTCTTTTTTTATACCTAGCCCTCGGACTAATTAGTAGGAATAAAAACATTACATTGAGAAAAAGAAAATAAAAGCAGAGAGAGAGAGAGAAACTATGATATGTTCAAACATGGTGGTTGATATTTAAATTATCACGAGATAGAGAGTAGGGGGAGATATCACGTGATCACATGACGTGTCTAGTTAGTGCCGCTCACTTGTGTTGAAAGGCGTTGTTGGTGCCACGGTGGTCCAGGTCATGACACAGGCAACCGACTATCAGCGCCAACACCTCGTTGTCCGTCAAGTGGCGCCTCGTGTTGCACTTCTGGTCAAAGAAAGAAAACCACAGAGGGGCGGGGTTAGCAGCAGTTCATTCCGGTGGTACACTGAAGCTGCCAGTGAATACTGCTCACTCTCTAACACTCACACACACACTTTCTCTCACTCACAAAGCGAGAGCGAAAGAATATTCGATGTGTGACTGATCTCCAGAGAAGAAGCCGGCTGTAGAAGAGAAAGGAAGAGAGAGATGTCGAGTAACAAGGTAGATAATGAAAAATACCGTGATTATTTAATACTGTGAGACCAGTAAACCACACACTAAGCCCCGGAGAAGGTGGAATGTCCAGACGGGATGATACAGGAAGCCAGCACGTGCAAAAGGACCGGAGCTGCTCTGCACGTGTTTGCTCAGACGCCGCGCTTGTTCACTCGATGGTGTCCAGCCGCCAAGTCTCATTTAGCACGCGCATCATGCACGCGGCGACTCGAGCGCACGAACACGCCTACCGGCACCAATCTTTCTGCCAGACACATCCGGGAACTTATATCCTGGCCAAGACTTTTCGTGTAAATACGATGCCAACGACGGTCTTGGCGAGGTTGGCGATGTCCACGATGGAGTTAGACAAGAGGGTTGGTGGACTTTAAATACCCAGCATAAACACTTTGCGGCAGGAACAGTTACCCGTTTTGGACAGGTGATCTACCAAACTGACATCTGATGACGTCAAGACCTTTTCAAAATATGCTTGAACCTTTCTAATCGCAAGACGAGATTCTACGACACTCTATGAGACTGTGCGAGACTATACTTTAGTTCTAATAAGTCTAGACCATCAGAGCAGGACAAGGATGATGTGGTGGAAGGACAACAAGAGGGAGTGATGAAGTGTCAGTGGGCGGAAGAAAATAATGTATGAAACCATGTTATACGAATGAACAAATAAAAACCTCTCAGGTCGTAGTCATTAAAAGTAAAGAAAATAAATCAGGGTTAATCGAGTATCGTCACGGACATTCACAGAGAAAGAGAAGGGAAAACAATAAGGTGACCATGGATGTCTGTCCCCAAAGATTAGTTTTGAGTAGAAAGGGTGGTCAATGTAATCAAGTAGACGAAATGAAGCGCCTAAGTCCGGACGGTCAATCGATGAGAGTGTTTTCATGTGCCGCCGGCCACACTTTCGCACCTACACCAGCGTCCACCGACAACCACTCCGCCGTCAGACGGCGTTGGAAGCGATCAGTAGGTCTGGTCCAAAGGTCAGCTTTGCCCTCTGTTCCCAGCTCTTGTTACCATCGCCTTCGCTAGGGAATGTTTGTAGCAGACACAAATTTTGACAGCTGACTACAAAACTCTGGTCGTGTGTAAAATAAAACTGCTATGGAGGTTTGGAAACTAAAACAACAGTTGTTATTATCTTTTATCTCAAAGAAAAATTAGGTGTTTAGGCCTTGGTCATATACTAAAAGACAACTGTTGCATGTTAGCATCCTAAACACATAAAGAGGATGTCATCAGGTTGGGTTTGCAAAAGCTTTGAGGAGTTCTACCGACTGAGATGGAATGTTTCTGAGTTCTTGTCAGTAAATACATTGGTGGTCCTTACGAACAGACTACATTAACAGACAGCAAAAGAGGCGACCTACAGTTTTAGAAGCGTTTTTTAAAATTATATAAGAACAAAGATTCTGTAATGATGTTTCCGAATCTTTTAACTCTGTATTCGTCATACAATGTGCACTCCAGCTGTTAGTCTCGGCGAGCCTAAACAATGAATGTGACTAAACCGGAAGCTTTGCACAAACCTGCCTCGTTTTAGAAGTTAATCTGAAATGTGAATAAACCGTAAGCGTTGTACACAGCAGCCTCGTTTTAGTAGTTAACTGGAAAAAATAATCCAGTAATACAATTTCGTGCTTGAATCGAAGCCCTGACCAGATTAGACGCACAACCATAGTTATAAAACACTTGCTGCCATTTTGTAGGCAACAGAACTCCGTCTGATGGGTCATCTGGTGGTCTTGGGAATGGTCAGACAGACTGGCACCGCAATAAATGGCGACACAAAGATGAATGGCAAATTTCTGACAAATGTGAACAGGTTTTTCTAGTTTGTCTTTTTGTTCCTTTCTTCGCCCTCCTGTGTTGCTGTTATATGTGTGTAAGTGTTTAGAAAGCTGAACCTTTGATCTTTAACGTCTATCCATAGGGAAATTCGGAAAACGGTAGTTTCAGAAAGTTACACGTCATTTGATTACATACAGATAAAGATAAATCGCTCTGTGGAGTTAACTCCCTTACCATCATGGTGGCAAACATGACTTGACACACGTTGAAAGCATGGCGCCAGTTGTGGTAAGCCACATTGCGGTAGTTCCGCCGAACGGTTAGCAGCCACCGACACAGGGTCTGCACAGAATAATGGGCAACATTACCAGGATCCAAATAACAGAGAACAAGTTACCAAGTTGTTGTTGGTGGTGGTGGTGTTGGTGTTGGTGGTGGTGGTGGTGTCAGCAATTTGCGTTAGCCACTGGCCTTTTGTAATGACAACAACAAAAACATGTATAAAACCATTTATTTCATGCTGAAGTTGAACTCTAGCATATAACCAGAAAGCTAATACTCGATCGTGCATTCATGAGGCTGAGAAATTATGAACTGCATGAACCGATTGACTGTCAGACATTTCTCATTGATCTCTCACAAAAGGAATAGCAGGTTCGCGGTAACTTGGGACAGACGATCTTTGAATCGCCCTTTTGTCGGGGACATGTCACAGGAAGTACCAGTCTGGTGGAACGAGTACAACAGCACAAAATACCAACAGTTCACTTGGTTAAAAAAGGACAGGTACATTCCGAAAAGATTTATGAGATGGACTAGCATGAAGATGGAAATGGGTGAGCGGAGGGTGGGGTTAGCTATTCCATTCTGTTTTGTAGTTCGAGCACCTTGTTCGGGAGACGCAGGTCTTGCGACATCTTTAAGCCACTCGGACTCCATCTTAGACACTTGCAAGCTAATGTTCTAGCATTTTGCTGAGAATTTTCACCAAGGAATTTCTTGTCTCCAGGGATTAGAAGCCAAAGTCGAGGAAAGTCAAGTATCTCTAGGATTATCTCAACATCCCTGAAGGGGTTCTCTCCCCCCATCTCTCTCTCTCTCACATCACCGACATTTATGAAATCTCCAAATTTTTTCTCCAAAGCCCTAAGTGTAGGCGGATTAAACTACTTTCAATTGTAAAAAGCATTGAAAGGGATTGATACAAAAAGGAAAAACAACTGAGGGAAGAAGGAGAAAAACAAAGAAGGAAATAAGAATAGACGAGGAAGAAAATGAGAACAAAGGATGCAAAAAAGAAAAAGAAAGAAAAGGTTATAAATGTAGTTGTTGTTCAGGGGAATAATGTCTCCAGAAGGAGGCTCACTTCGTAGTCCAAGCGGAGTTTCCGGATGAGACCCAAGTCGTAGAAGATGCGGGCCGCTGCCAGCATCATCTGGTCCCTGTCCAGACTGAAGTCGTTGAAGTTGAGTTCAGGGAGGCGCCACTCGTACGCTTCCGGTATGCGCTGAGACTACAAGCAGATGAAAACTACTTTAAAAAATGCATCTCACTAATTTAGTTTAGTATATAAAAATATTTTTGGTTCATTAACACTTAGACACACAAAAATATATATATACACACACACACACGGAGAGGATATATACACACTATTTTTTTCTTCGAATGAAAACTAAAATTAGTGTCTCTCTCACACGCTCACAGCCAAGGACAGGGATCAAATCGAAAATACTCCCGCTGGCATCCTTTCCTAATGGATCATCTAGCTGCTAAGGTTAGTAAGATCCCTGCCTTATAATTTCTCTGTGGAATATGAGTAAATGACCTTTAACCTTTGGCGAGTCTTTCATACACAAATCCATAATCAAGGTGTGTGTGCGTGTGTGAGAGTGTTTTTACGTGTATGCGTGTGTGGATTTGGTTGAGAGAGGTATAATTAAAAGAAGTCAGCAGTTATATGGATCCTGAATCTCCTTAACTCTTGACATTTACTGTTTCTGTGTGTTCCTGCATGAGACAACAACAACAACGACGAGGACGACGAATGTATAACAACCCAGTAAAAACCATTCAATATAGGCATGTTTATTTTTACATAATAGCTCACAAAAATATTTATGTCTATTTTCGCCGTTTCTGCAAACATCACAAAAATCATTTTTGTAAAGACGAGAGAACTGACGACACTCACTTTGATCTTGGAAACCTCGTCTGAATGCGCTGAGGTGTGGTATGACAACACCTGTAAAGTGAGAGATTTATAATAGCTGAGACTTACTGACTAATGCATTTTAATAATTAGTGAATAATAATTTTGAATTTATAAAGTTTTACAACTCCACCACCGCTACCACAGCTTTACACATCCACGAGGACGATACAGTGGTTCGCTGTATAAACACATGCAGTTGATTAAACAGAGAAATAAAATTATATCTCCATCAACAGTGAACATGGTTTATGAGAATGCGAACCATGTCAGTCTGTTGGCAAGGTAATGTAGTTCTCTGTTAGTGTTAGGTAAGCCCCGCCAGGGGGCGGTAGTCATGAAGCGAGGGTAAGACGTTATCCTGGAGTAACATGGGGAACTCAAGAACAAACATTTTGTTTCCAAAATTATAATATATATACACACATTTTATCTCATAAGTAGCGGACATTCAATGCATCAGGGTGGGCATTCCGGTAGTGCAACATTTATAAAGCGTTTGTCACCGATGAAACTCTGTCGTCAGAGAATCTCTTCTGTTTTTTTCTCTGCACGTGGCGGCGGCTGCTTTGCTGTGTTTAGCCTTAAATGCTGGACCGGAGTTAAACACCAATTCCCAACCCAGACCCCATTGTGCGTCAGCGTTAAACACCATAAAAGTCTGGCAACGGCAGTATATTAAAAAAAAGTCTCGGTCCCTCCCGCGGATTCGGCTCTCACCGGCTGGCTGCACTGCTGACTAGGGCGGCCAAGACGAGACGGGAACCGGGAATAAACGGTAAACAGTCGCCCACACTGGTCCGACACTGGAGCCACTACAGGGGCTCCCCTCGGCTCGAATCAGGAGTCAGAATGGCCCAGTCGATCGTCTCATTTCCGATGACTTCACAATTTCAAATCATATTTCGGGAAGGGAAACGTCAGCAGTGTCGAAACCGAGGCTCAGCACATCGTTAAGAAGTAAAACATCTTTTAAAGATTGTTGCATTATTCCACACCCCATCCCCGCTCTCCTCCCACCCACCCCTCAAACCACTCACACCCAAAGCCCACTCTGATACCGCCGGTAGCGGACGTGACGTAGAGAATGGGCTTGAAGGTGCAAGAAGACAGGAGGGAAAGAAAAGCAGAACAGGAAGAGAATATGTTTCGATGGGAGGACATAGCAGCTCTTTTTGTGAGTAAAAGAATAGCTGGTTGTGCTTAACGAATGGCCTGGGCGCGTGTTTGCACATCACAGAAAGAAGTAAACAGGATTGACAACGGTCGATTTGCACGCGGTCTGACTGTAAGGAGGATCAAGGGGCAACATCGACGGCAACCCCAGACTGCTAGTCACCGCTGACCTGATAGTCTTGCGGCTCCGCGATCGAAGCCATTCGCGGCGGAAAATAGGCCAGCAGGGAGACTTGTCGTCTGCTTTCAGCAGCTGAGTCTAACAGTTTTTCCTATTTTTGTAGACAAAAGGTTAAGTTTTTTGGCGGCAGGGGAGGGGTGCACTTTGCAACTACCACCGAGCTTTGATGCGAGAATATTTTTCGTGTTTGGTGGCTATGAGCGAAGCCTCTCAAAAAAAAAAAAAAAAAAAAAAAAAAGAAGAAGTAGAAGATTTAAGATTGTTAACTGGAGGTAAGGCAATGAGTTTTACTAGAAAAATTTTGAACATATTTTACCACATCAAGATCTCAGGCACACGGTTAACTGGAGGTAAGGCAATGAGTTTTACTAGAAAAATTTTGAACATATTTTACCACATCAAGATCTCTGGCACACGGAGAAGACAATTTAAAAAATTTATTATTAAATTATTATCATTACGCATGGGTCATATATCTAAACAAAACAATAAGTTTAGTCAGATAATTACTCTAAAGAAGCAGAAAAAGAGTATTGTGCATAAATAATAATACCTTACACATAAAAACTAACAATTACAATATTATATATATATTACATAAGTGGTTGAGGTCATTTATAGTGTCCATATTTTGAGGTAAGTCGAGAGTTACATTACACCTTTATACATTTAATCCCCGGTTTCTACATTTACCAAGGAGCAGGTTGTTGAATTTTAAAGCAGTGTTCCCCGTTGGCATGTAAACATGTTGGTCATTTGCATAAAGTTTGTTTCCCTAAACATTTTCAAGCCTCACCTCCAAGGCGACAGCTTGGCGAGCAGCCGACAGAGACACTTCTTCGTACAGCTGGCAGTTGTTGATACCCAGGCCACAAAAAATCACGAAAGCCTGTGAGAGAGATAGGGGTGGTCAATACATTTCCACCTAAAACTTGCCTGGACACGAATGCTCAACTTATTAAAGTTTCAAAGACATTAGCATAAGCCGTCAGGACGAGTAATGAGAGGAACAAATGTAAGCAGAGCTAAACTTTCTCAAGTGTCAAGTAAGAAATTATTCAAACAGTATTCCATCTTAGCACTGACTCACTCTCTCAAAGCTACCTATTTGATATTGATATTAAAATATATGTACATAAATTCTGGAAACTGATTTTGTAAACAGTTTTATGAAAGAGAAACATTTCCACACCAGATTGATCTTCAGCAAAGAGCAACAAAATTAACAGGAATTAAAAAAATGAAAAGCTTCAGAATTAAGTGACACAACAAACAGCTTGCATCTTCTGTATCCAGTATAAAAACAGCATGCACATGGATTTTCTCTTTCCCTTGTATTTCTAACCCCCTTCCCCCGCAAATATACTCGTAACAGAGGGGAAAAGGAATGATGAAATTTTAGCTTCATTATCTCCTGTCATCCATCTTAGACACAAACCTCGAAAAGCTGGTCGTCATAATCATCAAACGGCTGGCCGTCCACTTTATTGACTACCTGCGCGACACCTGGAGACAGTGGAACAAGAGTTAAGAGTGGTGGAGGGGGGGGGGTAGAGAGAATCAAGACTACAAAATCGTAATCGCCAGATCGTCTTTTTTGTCATCGTCGAGGTCTCTATTGTCGTCACCGATGATCAGGTTGTGGTTGTGGTTGTACCAGTAGCAACAGTAGTTGTTACTGAAATCCTGGTGTTAGCAGTTAGCTACTAGTCTTTCGATAGTCTGTTGCTGCTTGTAAGTAATAATCAGGGCGAGTTAACATCTCTAAGTCTCCCTGTCACCCCGGGTGCACGAGCTCACCTATGATCTGAGTATCGCGCTTGCGGACTGGCTTGCACAAAATGGACCTTGTGTGCATCCCGCTGACTCGATCCAGCTGTAACAGAACAGTTTCCTTGATAAATAACAGCAACAACAAAGCAAAACAACACAAACAACAATAAGAGAACACGTATTTTCCTTTACTAACAGAACTGTTTTCTTGGTTAACAACAACAACAATAACAACAACAACAAAACAACACATACAATAAGATAATACTTATTTTCATTAATTAGGTATACGGAATATTGCAGGCGCCAGCAAAACAGGTAAAAGTAAACATAAATGTGTAGGACGTTTGTTTTTGATGTCGAGGTTGGCGAGGATGGAGTGGGGTGGAGTAGGCGGAGAAAGGGCGATGAATCCCAATCCTTGAGATACGAACCCCAGGACAATCTATTAATAGCCCAGGCCTGAAAGATGTCACAGAACTGAATCCCTGAAATACCAACGAGCCGCACTGACTTGCGTGCTGCTGCTGATGATGATGATGAGGATGACGATGAGGACGATGTGACATGACTGTTACTCCTACGTTCTATGGCCAAGCCAAGCTCACTACCTCTGAATCAAAGCGAGGGTCCTGTGAAGCATCCGTGATGTTGATGGTCTCCCCTGTGATCAGAACCAGTTCGGCGATCTTGTTACCGAGCTTGAGGTCGTGACAGCTGTCTGCGCTGAAACCAAACGCGAACGCACGCACACACGCAAGCACCGATGCATACAGACACACATACACAAAATGTGATAATTTTTTCCCTACATTCTACAAAAAATATTTTCTTCTCGTTCTTCTCTGGATTAGTGTCTGGACAACGAAACAACGAGAAACAGTCCAGAAGACATTAAAGGTTAGACCACTCTGTGACGACTAAGGAAGTATTTCCACATTAGATGTCGTTGGGATTATGAGAACAGCCGTGAAAGAAAGAAAGAAAAGAAAGAAAGAGAAAATACGAGAAAAAAAGAGAAAGAAAGCAAAGACAGTAAATGAGAAATTTAAAAGTCTGGCAATTATAATTATTAAACGAAGATATAAACAGTATTTTATATGTTTACCTTCGAAAATTGGAGGTTCGCCTTATAATGTTGATTAAAGACAGACAGAGGAAATGTTGTGTGCTCTGACTGAAGGAAAGATGGAGTACACAGAGCGGAGGGGCTAAAATCTTCACTTCCCCATTGCCATCTCTACATGCTATAGAATTCAAATAAGGGTCAGCAAATGTCCTGCAGTCAACATTTAATTATTTAGCGGGGACTAAGCTGTTCGTATAATTTGTTCTCTCTGCACCACGGGCATCTGGAATGTAGAAGCCACTTAACCGGGAGGAGAATCAATAGTCAGGACAAATGTGCACCTTGCACTGTGGCGGGTTAGAAAAAAACCAAACAATCAAATAAGCTGAGCCAAGAGCTAACGTTTGACGACTTTTGCTGGTTGGCTGGCTGTCTGGCTGCAAAGTCAGCTGACCACGGTGACAGTGTCTCGAAAACACTACAGCACTGTCGAGTCAGGAGTGTTCTACAAACTATTTCTGCGAGTCTGTGTGTATCTCGAGATGATTAAATTCTCATATGGACGACGTTACAGCACGTGACACGTGACACATGACAGCCAGAGAAAAGTTCAATGCTAAAGGTCGTCAAGTTGTGAGTCTCTCAGTTTCTGGGGCGGTAGTCATGAAGCGAGGGTAAGTTGTTGACCTGGGGAATTCATGGACAAAATTATTCCCAAAATTATAAAGTGGTGTCCAGACCCCGCAAATGTTTTACCCCTGGAGTCGTAGTTATAAACCAGTGGCAAAGATATCCTGTGATAAAATAACACGAAGAAGTACTTTATTATATTGGAAACAAAATGTTTTAACCTGGGTTCCCCATTTCGCCCTCCTTCCACAACAAAGGCCCCTGGAGGTCCCTGTGGGAGGTTTCCACTAAGGGAGGAGTCTTATCTTGAGGTTCTCGCTATGTGAGGGATGAAGCTGATGGTGAGGTTGTCACAATACATATTACTGCGATCCTGAGCTGATTTATTAGAACTTAGCTTTCAAACGATTATATTAAAATCATTAAAAAAATTCTGAATCTTAAATGTGAGACAAATGAAATAAATTAGAACGAAGTGATTTAAACTGCAGATTTTACCTTTTTTTGGAAGCTTCCACTAAAGTCTTTACAAACAAAAGCAGTACGAGAAGCTTCGGCCCATCTTACAGATAATTTGTTTTCGAGTAGATTACACATGCCAGGAGCTATGCAGACCCAAAGTGCTGAGCAACTTTAACATTTAAAACAAAATTTCCTCTTTTGTAAGAACGAACGTGGAAAGCGCTGTGACTACAAAAAAGCAGGCAGGAGAACGGAGGAAAAAAAAAATAGGAAGACAGAAATGCTGGCAAGGGAGATAATGTAACAATCCAATAACATGCTGGCAAGTGAGAGAGGAAATTGTTAAAGTTTATTAGAGGCAGGGAGGGGGACGGTTGAGATGAGAAAGAAACCAAACACCACAAAGGAAGCGAAGGACATAACTCTCTCAAAAGCTGGTAAAAATAACCTCCCTTTAACTCACTATGTGTGCTCCCATAAAGCCATTCAACATTAGGCACGTTGTGGTTTTGTCCACGAGGAACAATATGTATTGGTCATGCGAATGATGAAAACAAATGAGACCGAAAGCAAATCGATGAAAAGCAAATTCTTAAACGCAGAAGGAGCCATGCAGCGAGAAGAAGGAGTGACAGGAAATAAAATAATAAAAAATAAAATTAAGAAAATAAAAATACAAGGAGGACTATCTAGGGACGTGGTATACCTCCTTGGGAAAGTGCTGAAGACCATGTTGGCTTGCTCTTGCCGACAAAGAGGCCTGCGTCTTCAAGAGTCACAAAGAGTACATCAAAAGAGAGTGAGTGTGCATTGTCACAAATCACATCAGACGGAGTGAACGAGTGCTGTCACAGAGTACAACGATAAAAGTGTGCATTGTCATCATATAGAGTGCATCAAGCCAGAGAGTGGATGTGCATTGTTGTGGTAACTTTGGTGAGACACAGTGAATGTACACTTTGTTAAGAGCACATGACACAGAGTGAATGAACACAGAATGAATGAACATTGTCAAACATGAGAGCACATCCAAGCCGTGCGCACGGTCACAACGCTCAATGTCAATGTGCAGTGTACATCAAAGCAGTGAATATTTTGTCACAATATAACAGTACATAAAATACAAAATAAGTGTATAATGTAGCAGTTTAAGATTAAAATGTCACAATTTAAGATACATAAAAACAGTGAACGTGCGAATAACCTCGCGGGCGAAGACAGTCATCTGCTGCAAAAGGACAGCAACCTAGTGCGCAAGGACAGTAACCCAATGCTCAAGGACAACAACCTAGTGCCAGTGGACAGCGACCTAGTGAATCCAGAATCCTATTATGCGAGGACAGGAGCAATACCAGGAAAGTCCTGAAGGTCAGGGATTGGGAAAACACAGATATTCAAAGAACATGTTAAAGGAAAATGAATGTAGGACCCAATTACTCGGTAAACCTTTCTAAAAGGAGGATACAAATTCAGGATACATTTATCTACAAAGCTATCTAATCTTTCTACCTACTGACACCAGCCAGTGCAACCTGTCAGTCGAGTAATCAGGCAATTAGTCTTGACAATCATGTAAAGAAAAGACACAAAAGAATCGTCTGTAACCTGACACATTCCAAGAACGGGAGGCAAAACGACCTTTAGCAACAGAGAATTCAAAAGCTAGTTAAACAGCACACATGGAGGAAATGAAAACAATTTAAAAATGTCAATGATCAAAGAATTTCCAGCTTTAAGATGCAGAACACACAACATGATCATATTAGCACGAATTCGTGATATTAGAATGACAGGACCAAGAAGAAAATGGCTTTATTAAAATAAAACCTCGTTTAAACACAGAACATGAAGAGAACTTTTGAAAGTTTGTGCGTGCTTGAAAATAATTTTGGAGAAAAGCTGAGCGTGGACCAAGGAAACTCCGAGTCTTTATACGAAGCCGGGGAAAAATCACATTGAAAGTATCCCCATTAAACAGAAATAAGAAAAGTACATGTAAAATTCTAAAACTTTTTTGCTTGTTGTCTTCCTGTATCTACTTGTATGTATGACGTGTGTGTAGTCAGATTTCAAACATTAATCTTTTGATAAAAATTTGTAGAAATATAAGAAGGAAATTGTATAAAATAATAGTCCGATTTCCGTTTGTTGATAAAATAATATAATGAGTTAATGTACTAGAAATTAATATGAGATTGGGAAAGGATAAAGTCGGAGGTTTTCAAATATTTGAACTAAACATTTCCTAGTCTGTAAATTTGTAGTATGAGAGCTGCACCATGTCTTGGTCCTCAAGCCTTTCACTCTGTATTCTCTACACTCCACTGTGCAGCACTCAGCTTAATGAACAGTTTGCTTGAGGTGAGTAGACCATCATGCCCCTTACAGAAGACTTGTCATTTGCTTTGTCAGATTGTCAAGTGTGGTAATGGATTGTTAAAATTAGGGTGTACTCATTCTGCAAGGCAATCAGTGATTGATAAGAAAGGGTTCTTTGGCTTCCATTAGTTACCACCTCTTTACTGTAGCTAATCTTTCACCACATCCATGATTAGTTACAATAAAACCAAAGACGTGGTAACTAATCATGGATATGGTGAAATTTCAGAATATTACTTCAAGAGAAAAGTGTCCTTTTTTGAGCGACCGATGTATAAAGGTCCTGTTGCAGTTTGCGAACAGTTTTTAACGACAGAACAGTCTGCTTACCTGTTATGAGAGTGGCCATTCTTGATCGGGAAGCTCAAGTCAAATATTTTGTTGAAGCACATCTGAAAAATAAACACCAAAATTGTTTAAATATTTAGAGAGCATAGTGCTTACACTTACTGCTGAAGTAAGTTTTGGGCTGCAAAAAGGTAGAAGGTGACATTGACATGCATTTACATCATAGTCTGTAACTAAATTTTGTTTTTATAAAGTTTTCTTAAAAAGTCCAAACATAACCTCTCTATTTGAATTTCGCAAGGAGGACCGATCCCTGAGCTTGATCCAGGATGAATATTCCATGGAAGGCAAGAGGTCGCACGTGTAGGAATGGCAATCGCAGGATTTTTTCCCTTTTGTTATTGCTTTTCGCTTAATTCAGTTCAGAGACCCATTACGATTTCTGTTTGCTTTCAAGACTCATTAGAATCTCCCCCCTTCCCCTGTCAAGGAAAAATGCAGTTGTCTCCTCCAACTCTTGAGTCGGTTGCGGTGGACTGCAATCAAGGAGCTTGCGTCAACCGGCTCAGACGATGAGCCCATTTTTTTTTTTCAAAAAAGGAAGTTTTTTCCCTTTGCACTTTGTTTTGACACTGGAGAAACGCTTTGAGCTATTTTCCTGCATTATGAATTTGTTTTTGACTCTTTGGAAATACTTGGGATGGTTTTTTTTTTTATTGTGTTTCTTCCTGAAACCTGGGTAAACAGACTCCTCGAGGCCTGGCCCCTCTCATCCTGCTCATCCAAAAATGTAATCTCCATGCTTTAGCTTCCTGTGCAAAACACAGATTATAACAATAAGCTTGAAATAGATGATAGAGTGTGGACATTTTTCTTCTTATTTTGAAGCCTCATAAAGACTGAGCCAGATGTGGTCTACGTGACTCTTGTCATGGCGATGACTGCGATGCTGGATGCTGCTAGGTTAGGATTAGTTAAAATGATTATCATTTGTGAAATATTCAAAAATGTATGACATGACTAGATAAGAAATACAATAATATTGCTGGGTAGTTTCAATGTTAGATAATGTATCACATTACCGGGAAGTTAGACACCGTTAAGCGGCTCATGAAAGTCGACGAGATCGCTCCAATATTGCGACAGACTCCATCTTCAACAGCAATAATGCATGTATTTATTTTGTGGGGTTTGATTTTATTAGTTTTTTTCTGTCAGTTTGTTAACGGCTGTTGGTTATATGACAAACTGGGCGGACAACCCAAAAGCGAAGAACTAAGACACAGACCTCGGAGGTACTGTCCCGAAGAAGGACTGAGCACCGCTCGACCTTAAGCAAAGTCTGAGCTCGCTGCATGATCTTCAGCACCGCGTTCTCCACAGACGTCTGCTCCTCAAACAGGTCGTGCACCACCTCCAGCAGGGCCTGCAACCACATGCATGCAAGTATTTACAGGTGAACCCAAGCACCTTCACAAGGATAGACCAAACTAATGAATGTTAATATATGATCGCGAGAGAAAGTCAGTGTATCATAATTTCGACCGGTCTTGACGAAAAGCAAAAAAATATATATATTTTTAAACACCAATTTGGTTTTGAGCCAGGTTAAGATTAATTACTTTTTTTTTTACACACCACTCCAGATCTTTTCCTGTATAAAAGCCATGTAACCATACCTTATTTCGTTCATATTCCTTGCTGTAGGCATCAAAAAGCTGTGCATTGTATATCGCTATACCACAGAAGGTCAGATATGTTGCCAAGAGCTGAAACATATATGAAAAACCAATTATACCCATAATAATGTTGGCTGACCTCATAGTATAACGGGGTAGGTCAAGCGGTCCTCAGATATTCTGAGAGGTGGATATCTTGGAGACCACCTCGGGTGCCATGGAGCGTCCTCCGATAGGGTAGCATTATGGTAGACAGAGGAAAATACAGGGCTTCTCCACAAGAACTGTGATATCACAAAGGTACTAATGGAACTTGAAATATAAAGCTCTCAAAGAAATGGCTCAATGTTTAGAAACTAAAGATCGGTGATAAAAAATATATTTCTTTTTAAGGCTACAAAAACAACTTACTGGTGTCAGCATTTAAACTAACCGTGCATCAACGAGATCTCTCTCCTTTATTCGTTCTCTTCCGCCAGTGAATCCATGAAAAAATTACTGGGAAACATTATTAACGGCACCACCCGTTCAACCTCCCAGAAGTCCCACAAACAAAAGTATCTGATCGTTACGACTGGGTATCACGCAGTCGGTTTGTGAACCGCATCCAGCTTCATCTCTACCCCGGGCATCACATCGATGATTACCCATCGGATAAGCCACTCTCCTCTCGGATAACGCGTGGACAAACTAAAACCTCCGTCCACATCTGCTATAGATGCACCAGACAAACCGGAACTGAGCTTCCGATCGCATCCGCTATTCAGCAGTGACTATCTGCATCACCGATAATGGACAGGCAGGCAAGATGGCAGGTGAATGACAATAGATAACACGGTATCGTTGTTAGGTAGACTTGATCTGTAAAAGGGGAGTGAACATGTGTTTGAACGTTTGCTGAACGCAGGACGACTGTAAACAGACATGAATGTAGTCACGTGACGTGTATAACCACCGCAGTAATGTATGGAAATATTGTGGAAGGTGGGATTTGCAGAAAAAGAGAACAAGGAACAGCTAAGGTGATTACAGTCTAGTTTATTGTAGGCAGCTGTTGTTGATATCCTTCATTATTCTGGATTATGAAACCACACGAGGCTATTTCAGACCGCAGCCACAGTAATAACTACTTCAGGTGTCGGTGCCTGTGGGCTCTGTTCACAGCGCCATCTGCTTTGCCTTTCGGTGCTTGCTATGCATAAAACACAAATTTCATTCTTTCCTCAATGCCCGCACCACACACACACCACAAAAAGCAGGAGTGGCTCAACTACATGCACCAGACATGAATTCTGTACTGATGCCAAGGCAGGAAGACCACATCATCCAAGAAAAGCAGAGAAGGATGAGTACCGTTTCGTCATCTTGGTTGAAGAACCCGTCTCCAGTCGTCTTGTTGAGAAGCTGAGCCACACCCACAATCTCGTCCTCGGCGTTCCTGATGGGGTGACACAGGAGGGATTCCACTTTGTAGCCTGTCATCTGGGCAATCTCGTCATTATAGCGAGGGTCCTGAAACACAACCAATAAAGACTTAAAGTATGATTGTGTTTTTCCCCTAATTTACTCCCTTGTAAGATTTGACATATGTTTTTGAAAATCATCAATGTATAAAATGCGTTAGGCACCAAACACAGATGCACGTGCAATATCCAGTTCAATCACGAATAATCGGTAAATTTAAGACTTGTGTTTTAAACAATCAGAAGCATCCACACTTTATGTCTCCACAACATTATCAGGTAAGTTCAAAACCCTTCGCTTCATTCTCACATATTTATTGATATTGGGACACCACCTTGTGTAGCTTGGTAACACTTCAAATGACAGCCAGACACTCTCCCAGAACACATTATATCAGACAATATCAGACAATACAACTACATATCTTTATTGGACAATGGCCGCAGATGGTCTGCGGCCATTGTCCAATAAAGATATGTAGTTTTCCTTGGAGACTCTCGTCCGAGATGGTCCCTAAAGTTTTCGATTAAAATCCGACCAATGAGCTGGTCCCCAATGTTAAAATCCAACTGATAAGTCTTCCAAAACAATTGTTGTACCATCCTAGGTAATCCAGCAGTTACATTCCCCGATGATTACATCTTGACAGCCTGGCATCATTAATGACAGGTCATCTACCAAAAAAGTATTGGCCTGATACTAAAACATCCGGGTTCTGGCAGAACAGAAATGATTGATTAACTGGAGTTGCTGATATGGACAGATGCTGGAAATTGTTATTTGACAAAATATTTTCATTTCTGGAGAATCCCAGAGAGACCTACACCTATTCAATCCGGAAGCAGAAGTCGCCAAACTTGGCGGAGCCGCGAAGGAGCGGACCTAACGGATTGCAGTGTCAACCACCAGACGGCGCCATTTGTATTCCTGGTCCCGTTGGGACAAGAAGCGAACCTCACATAAGTTCGTTATGTGTTGGGGGTGTTAGAGTTTGGGCTTTTCTAATGGCGTGGGTCTTTTCCCGTCTACCGTAATGTGAAGTCCAATTTGTTTCGTATTCTAAGCTTTTCACTTCACCATTCCTCACTCTTCCACCCACCTACCTTCCACGTCTCAAATACAAATTTAAATAAAATTCTTTCGATAATATACAATGTGCGGGTGCAGGGGGAGGGGGAATTCTACTTCTTACTAACTCTACTTCTATTTCTTATACCTTAACGTGTTTCAAATCACGGAAAGATAAACAGAATTGAATAAACCGCCACTGGCTCTGTGCCGATCCTTCCTTTTGCACAAAAGATAAACAATGGCGGTCTCTTCAAATAATTATGGGATTATTTTCATCAACAACTAAGTAGTGAAACGTTTGAAGAAACCATTTTTTTACACTATTACACTATTTAAAAGTTCAGAATTGACTCAAGAGTTCTCTCATGCTGTAGTTACCGCAGTTAGAAATGTCTTCTTAAAGGAACAACAAGAAAACCAACAACAAAAACAACGATAGATGTAAACAGAATAACATGGACAGTAGACAGTCTTTGGTTGATATTGTAGACAGTACTCAAAGTGTATTCTCGACAAAACTCATTCCATCTGTCTAAACCCTAATGCAACTTTCTCGTAGACAATCTTCGGTCTGTCTACCGTGACCCCTGTGGCGACCTTAACCTCTTTAGCCCAGCACTTAGGGTGTTTGGAATGGACAGCTAAGTGCCTGTAGGGTGTTGGACACGACGACAGCCACTCCATTCACCGCCTACGTATGCGAGTCTTGGAACTAAACCAAAGCGAACTCATTTGTGCCCTCGGTGTACTCACTCCTCCAGATCGTCTTTTATGAGCGTTTACTACCTCCTCCCTCCACCACCAACATACTCTTTCTCGTTTTTTTTTTTCCTGTTTATGCCCGCCGTGGGCATTAATTGCTGGGTACATCGTGCCAAGAAGCAGGCGAAGCAGGGACAAGAAGCCTCTGCGCATGCTCGTTGGAGGCTTTTTAGGCCGCACCATCCTCCCACAGAGACCCGCTGATCTCTCGCCATTTTAATTGAGCTTCTGTGCTCGCTGCATAAAGTGGATGTCTTGCACTAGGCTCCTCGCTACTCTCCATCCTCTTAGAGCGGCGGGGGGACTTCCGTTGAGTATATGCACAGTAATCTCCCTTTGTTTGTCTGATCCTCTTGGTGGACGCCCACAGTGCGAGTGCTAATTAGTTATGTAGAGAATAAAGTTAGAATCACACACACACACAAACACACGCACAAACACACAAACACACACACAAACACACACAAACACAAAAACAAACAAACACATGCTCAAACACAAACTCAAACACAAACTCAAACACAAACTCAAAAACAAACTCAAAAACAAATATAAATTTAAAATAAATAAACAAAAATAAATTTTAAAAAAAGCTAAAAAACAAATCTAAAAGCAAACTAAAAAACAAACTCAAACACAAATTCAAACACAAACTAAAAAACAATTAAAAAACAAAAATAAATACAAACACACAAACATTCAGAGAGAGACCCGTTCGTACATATGCTAACTCAAAGAAACATGATCAGTAGTACGATATTAAACTTAACTGTGTTTTTTAAAGGTTTATTTACATGTTTTCAGCTGTCGCGACTTCCCAGCAGACACCGCGAAGTCCGTAGTAGTGTCTGCAATATTTGTGGCGAGAGAAAAGAAGGGAGTTCCGGGGAGGTCGGACATTTGTGATGGATTATGGCGCCTGTTTTCCTAATGGCGGGGTCTGAGGGTAAAGCAGTTGGTCGTCGTCTCCACTAATGGCTAAGTCACGTCGTGTGGACCAGTTCCTGAGCCACTTGATCTTTGAGTCCCTGGTTCGGGACTAAGCGGTGCCTCTCTCGCCTACGCACGACATTAACCCTTTCACTCCAACCATCCTGCACTATAAAGGATCGCTGAGGACTTCTTTCTCTCTAATGTAGCCCCACCCCTGTATGGACGGGAGGAAATTTCTGTTGTGAGTTCGTCGATGGTCAGGTCTGTGGCTGGACTTTTCTTGCACAAAGCACGTACACGACCTTCTTCTAAGACTGCGATAGACACCGTGACTGCTGTCTGTCGTTGCCCATGGTCTTCTTTGATCTTTTTCTGCGATGGACAAAGATGTAGTCCGTAGCTGTTTGGGTCTTCTGATGGTTGCTCGCTACTTCCAACACCTTAGTCCGGCAGTCTTGATTGTCTACTCCATTATTATTATTTCCAATCACACGCCCTTTCTTTTGAAAGACAGTCCACGTCTTCATCGCAAAACATGAAGCTTCCGCCGTCCAATCCGTCATTTTCATCCGTTTGTGGTGTCGTCTTTAGGTCTGTTTGCTGTTTTATCACGCTTCCGCTTCAGGTCAAGGGTCACATAACCTTCCCCCAACGCCCTGATGTGTGGCGGAAGAAGCAGACAGTTATGACGCATAAACAGCGTTTTCTCAGAATACTCGAGGGAAGAGGGTGGGTGGGACAAATTGCAGTTGTGTGCAGATGCAGCACTTCCGGCCTCGGTGTCCGGGCAACGACTCTCGCTACTTGTGTCGTAGAGAGCGCAGAGGTAATCAAGAGCTCAGCTTAAAGCAGCAAGGGGAGGGCACTACAGAAACCTCTGTGAGTCCGCTGTTGACTCCTGTCTTGCTGTTTACAACTTTTTTCAGTCCTGCAATTCTCCACGTCCTTCCCCTTGCCCCTGGTGTTCATCTTCCGTGTCAAGGCGTTCGTAGAAGACAATTCTCGAAGGCAGTGTTCTCCCCCCTTTCACCGCGAAATGCCATTACTTGAGATTAATCTGAATTTTTGTAAAACACACACACACAGATGACTACAATGAAACTCTCAACTGCTGCAGCATGATGGGTACTGGCTAAACGATAAGATTCTAGTTTATAGTAAATAATCAAATATTCTTTAATATCGAGCTAAACAAACAAACAAACCCATGAAATTAACGAGTAATGCCATTAAAGATTTTTGACTTCAAATGGAAATATAACTTTACAAAAAACGAGAATTTAATTTGGCAAAATTTCTTTACAGACGATTGACAATAAGCATCCTGTTAATCTAGTAATCTTGATTCTTTCCTTTGATCAGCTTTAATTCCTGATATTATTGGCATGCAATTATCATGTAAAGTAAATGAGGAAGAAGTGGGTATGAAAAAAATGGAGAAGTGGAGGAAAAATAAGGGGGAGTGAGAGAAATGTGTGTGTGTGTGAATGAGAGAGAGAGAGAGAATGAGGGGCAGATAAAAGTGAACTGGAAAGAGATATTGGAAGAAAAAGAAAAGCTTGGGTCACAAGCTCATGCGAGCATTTCTGAATTTAAAATATTTTATGGTCTGATGGCGAACGTGAGCACTTGGCAGCCAGCCAAGATACAGTCTCCAGCATCTGATCCTCCTGACCTCAAGCAGAAGGTCAAACGCCTTCAGAAGGCATTCCCTGATGAAAAAAACCTTTCAGCTTTATCACTTTATGGTTTATATGCTTATAAACATTGAGCTCTGGTTTGCCTCTAACATACAGAAATCCACTTTCCCCGATAAGTAATTTGTGTCCAAAGATTTAAGGCGACCAGTGGGAGTACTCCAGTCAGAGTCTTTGCCGGGTTGGATTTCGAGATGAACAAGTTGTGATGGTCGCTGGTGTTCGTGTTTTTTCATTCGTCTCTTTGGTTTGACAGAACCACGCCAGAAAATGCAGTAACGTGTGCAAAAAAAATTTAATTACAAATAGCGGCGGCAGTTGAACCGTCTCATAAATTCAATATTCTGTAGCAAAAACAAATGGAAGGACCGACAGTCCAACAGTCAGACACGCAGACTACAGCTTAAACACTAAAAAAATGCAAGCATAATCTTTAACAATTTTTTTTCTATTCTAAAAGTACGGTATGCGTTCGATGGGGTCAAAGTTCGTGCTCAGCTCAGCTAGTCTACTCAGGTAAAACACGGTACATCGAAATAATATAGGAAATGTAGCAGTATAGTATTAGTATAATACACAAAATAGTAGCATCTACCATTTTCACTTATGATGTTTGTTATGCATTGTATAATTTTGGTGAAATAATATTCTGTCCATAGTCCGAAAAACTGAAGTGCTCTTGGTTGTGAAGGAGTACCGCATCTAAGGTAGTGTTGCTTCTTCACTCAGATTGTCTAAAAATATCAAAGTAATCATCATAATAATATAATTAGTAGTAGACGATGGGACCAGCAATCGATTGACCCAATGTTAGAGCCTGGTCTAGATCGAGAATACATTTAATAAACAAACGAAAGACAAAACTTCAAAGAGATTATGAAATGAGGACATTCATATGTTTTGTATGTCTTTCATTTCTTCCACACAGAAATTGTCCATACTTTCAGGATGGTATGGAAATATGTGTCGACTCAGGTCACGGATTTTAGACCAGCAGCCAGGTGGATGAGAATGGGGCTCTGCTTCTGCTCATTTGGGAATGAACGAATGAATGAATGAATGAGAGACAAAGAAAGACAGTGAAAGAGGAAGACCCAACCCCCACTAAAAAAAAAAATCAAACAAGTGTGGAAGAAAGGAAGAAGGACAGAAAAAAATGAAAGACAAAAAGGATGGAAGAAAATAGAGAAAAAGAATGAAAAGAAGACTACTACCCAGAAAGAGCCAGTCCTGGTGATTTCTCGATGACATGTGAACGAACAGTTCCTTCTCCCGAAATGTGTTTTTGAGAGTCGCTGCTGTCCGCGACAGACGAGATGCCGTTCGATGCCCGCGCTGCTGCGTTCTGTGCTTCTGTCGCAAAGGTGGCGACAATAAAAGGAACAGTCTGTGCCGACTTTCCTCCGGCAACAAATAAGTTTTGACAGTCTTCGGGGAATTGGCTGTTAGGATTTGTCCTGATTTTTACGAGCTTCCTCCAAGTCTCCCTACCAACTCTCACCCTTGCTCCTAGCGATTCAACTCTCCTGTCACGTGCAGGACGAAAACTCTCAGCCAGAGGGATCTGACCTTTGACACTCCTCCATCGACTTGTGGTTCGTCACACTTGCTTAGTTACTCGCAAACACAGGTTTCACAGGACTAGCAACGCATCACTCATGTTTCTACTGTAGAAAACTGATTTGGTCAATGATGATCCACAAAATTTCTGCTTCAGGAAAACTATTTGAAAAATATTTAAGATTTTTGCAAAAGTTAATGTGCAATCCAAATAAGAGGTTTCTATAAATAGCTGACAGGATAGCCACAAAAATGAAGATGGAATTACAGTATGTTTCCGTGCTTTAACAGTTAACAAGTAAACAACTTGAGTTGATGCCAGGAGTCGCGATAAGGCACATGGCAACTTTCCCATCAAACCAGACAACAGTCTGGCCCGTCTTCTTATCTCACCTTTCATCCAATCAAAGTAAACAAAAAATTTTGACTTTAGACCGTTACTCTTACAATCAGATAAACCTTCAGACTTTTATGCAATCGTGAAACAGTTTTTCTGACTTTCGACTACACAGACGCCAAACAAAGTGTCCACATTCTGTGGCATTCAGTATAAATATTCTCCAAAGTTTAGAATATCGTCAGTATCTCTGATATTCAAGAAGATGGAGTTGTGCTGGATGTTGGTGTTGGTGGCTCACCTGCTGCCAAATGTCTTCTGCTTAAAGTCTGTGGACAGCAGTATGGACCAGCGTCTGGAACTCGTGTCCACGGCAATCAAAGAGCTGAGGGAACTGGCTGAGAAACTGGACAAGAGACTGGACGAGCATGACAAGATCATTCAGCAGATGAAAGTGTTTCTTGATAGAGAAGAAGGGAGAAATCAGGTCCGTACAATTGCTTATAATAATTGTCATGTCTCACCCTCCACTTTACCTTCTGTGTGTGTGTGTGTGTCGGTGTGTCAGCGTTCTTGAGTAGGTGAGAAAGAATTTGGTTAACGATCCTCGTATCATGTGAACTTGTACATAATCTACTATACAGAATCAGAAAATAACTTTCAGATGCCGGCGTCGACACATATGATGGTAGACAAGAAGTCAACAGAGTCCCTCCTTCTCGACAAAAGGTAAGAACACCCACCATTCACACTTTCAATAATGTTTCCAAACTCTGGCTGAAAGGTGACCGTTGTGTTCATCAACATTCACTGATGACACTTGTAGATCAGACGACATCGCCAGCTGGGAGCCTGTCGTGGCTCAGGTGACACAACGACTGAACCTGGCAGAGGCCAACATCCAGGCCTTGAAGAATGCCGACATCGCTGAACAACAGGCGAGAGGTGAGAAGGGAATACAACAATGAACACATGTCTCTGATTTCTTACAAATTTATTTCATGCTGTCCCTCTTTCTGTCCCTCTTTCTGTGGGTTACCAAAAGAGGATACAGTTCGTGAAGGAAGGATAAAGTCACTTCAAATAATCGTGCAATGCTTTGTCCTACAATGTAGTTGACAGCATCCATACATTATTTATCTGTTGGTCTTTCTGAGAATAGGCGACCGACACATCAATCTACCAACCGAAAATGCGGCATAAACCACCATTGAATGAGAAAGCAGAATGAATAAAAGGAGCAAACGTGGATGGAAAGGAATTTTAGGAAAAAAAAACGAAAAGAAAGGAAGGAAAAGTTATGAGAGGCGATTCTAAAGCTATGAAAGAGAAAGATTGTAGGTTTATTAGAGGGAAAGGTTATAAACTTTGAGAAAGGGTTGTGAGGTTATGAGAAAGGTTGTGAGGCTATAAAAGAGAAAGGTTGTAAGGTTAATGGAGAGAAAAAAGTTCAATGTCATAAAGCTATTAATGTTTGTATCACTCTCTCATCATCAGGAACTACGTATGTTCGATGGGGTAACAACGCATGTCCTAGCTCATCGGAAATAGTCTACTCAGGTACATTCATTTTTTATAATATTAAATATTTCAGATGTTTATTCCTGTACAGCTTGATCAGATGCAAAATTTATCGAATGTTAAATACTAACATTTACGTTTCTAAAAATAAAACTTCACTTACGGCTATGTACACCTTCTTTTCTCGTTTTGCATCTTAGTTTTTGTTGCTAAGTTCAAGGATGCTCACCATCTGGCATTTTAGTTGTTGGAATGAATGCCTGAGCTAATCTGCTATTTTGTTTTTAAACTGAAGGTTACGTCGGCGGATCGTGGTTCGCACACGCAGGTGCAGCAACGAATTACCTGTGTCTGCCACCCGACCCCACCTTCACCAACCACACCCTCCCTAGATACGCACACGCTTTTGTTTACGGCGCGGAGTACGAAACTTGCGATGAGCCGGAGTGCAACCTGTCGCCCACCTGTGCCGTGTGTCACACTCCACGCCAGTCCTCCGTCATGCTCCCAGCCAGGGACACCTGCTACCCGGGGTGGACTCTCGAGTACTCCGGGTACATCATGACCAATCATTTTGGTAACGCGGGCAGCATGGAGTACATCTGTGTCGATTCCGGTATGGGTTACATCCCCAGCAACAAGGCCGACGACAACGGTGCTCTGCTTTATTACACAATATACCAGTGCGGCAGTCTGCCCTGTCCTCCCTACATTGGGGACAAAATCGTTGTGTGTGCCGTGTGCTCAAGATAAATAAATATTGGGTTTTTAATGACTTTATGCTTCCTGAATGTTCTTTACTGACAGAGTTTCACAAAGACGGCCACACATACACAAACACACAGGCACGAACAGACACACTAACATACAAATAAGCACTGACTGGGTGAGCATCAATTACTCACCATCAGACACTAGGTCAAAAGTCACGATGACGTGTAGAATAGTTGCAGGAGTTCAGGGTGCACGTTAAAAAATCTGTTTTATCAAACAGTAAAGGCGGCTATGCATTTTCGGGAACTGCTACAACTCAGGACATAGTCAAACCGAAAGACTAGACTGAGCCGAGCTTAACTTTTCACATACACTTACATAGAGGAAATGAGGACTTGATGGAGGACAACAACGTGAGACAAAGACTGCTCTCATGGGCAAAGTCCGGACGGGTTAAACCCTCGAAGAGCCCAGATGTCCTATTGAACGAGCAATATATTGGAAACATGTTTAGTCTTAGCATGTTGACCTAAGTTTTAATGTTCCGAGCATTCACCTAAAATCCTTTTGTTTCCTGTGACCTTCACATATAACTTTGCAAAACTTAGTAAACATTCGATCATATTTGTCCGGCTAAGAACGGTCTGTAGGGAAGAAGGAAAGAAAAGCATGGAAACAGAGAGTGGTTGAAAAACAAGGGAAGGAGATCAGCTGAGTGGTTGATAAATAAGGGAATGAGAAAAGTTTAGTGGTTGATTAATATTTTATCGTCCAACTGTGACGTCAACTGCCTTTTGAAGGTTTCCCTACAAATTTGGGTTTCAATTAAAATGATTAAATTCCAGGCAAATGACAGATGTTGTCTGAGGTTTGTTCTTTCACTGATTAATCCTTGCCATTATGAGGTTGTTCTGGTTGCTGTCTTATGAAGCTCACATGTCAGCTGTCTGAGAAAATCTGTTGAGAGAAGGGACAGCAGCAAGGCTTCAGTCTGGAACAGATGACCAGGTCATCCAGGCAGCTGTCGGAGCTAGTCGAGAAAGTGGAACAAGTTCAGGCGGTGGAAAAGAGACAAGCTGATGAAAAAATACGAAAGAACCGATGAATAAGGTAAGAGAAATAAAGTTTGACTATTGAAATGTTTGACCGAAGACTACAGGTCCGTAAAATAGCTCGTTGATGAACCAACTCTCCCCCTTGCTCCTAGCGATTCAACTCTCCTGTCACGTGCAGGACGAAAACTCTCAGCCAGAGGGATCTGACCTTTGACACTCCTCCATCGACTTGTGGTTCGTCACACTTGCTTATTTACCCGCAAACACAGGTTTCACAGGACTAGCAACGAATAACTCATGTTTCTACTGTAGAAAGCTGATTTGGTCAATGAGAAAACACAGACTTTCTGCTTGAGGAAGACTTTGAAAGGTATTTAAGATTTTTGCAAAAGTTAATGTGCATTCCAAACAAGAGGTTTCTATAAATAGCTGACAGGATAGCCATGAAAATTAAGGTGGCATGACAGTGTGTTTCCGTGCTTTAACAGTTAACAAGTAAACAACTTGAGTTGATGTCAGGAGTCGCGATAAGGCACATGGCAAGTTTCCCATCAAACCGGACGACAGTCTGGCCTGTCTTCTTATCTCACCTTTTATCCAATCAAAGTAAAGAAAAAATTGTGACTTTAGACCGTTACTCTTACCATCAGAAAAACCTTCAGACGTTTATGCAATCGTGAAACAATTTTTCTGACTTTGGACTACACAGACGCCAAACAAAGTGTCCACAGTCTGTGGCATTGTGTAAATATTCTCCAAGGTTTAGAGTATCGTCAGTATCTCTGATATTCACAAAGATGGAGTTGTGCTGGATGTTGGTGTTGGTGGCTCACCTGCTGCCACATGTCTTCTGCTTGTCTGTGGACAGCAGTAGAGACCAGCGTCTGGAACTCATGGCCACGTCAATCAAAGAGCTGAGGGAGCTGGCTGAGAAACTGGACAAGAGACTGGATGAACACGACAAGATCATTCAGCAGATGAAAGTGTTTCTTGATAGAGAAGAAGGGAGAATGCAGGTCAGTACAATTGCTTATAATAAATGTCATGTCTCACCTTCTACTTTTCCTTCTGTGTGTGTGAGTGTGTGCGTCGGTGTGTCAGCGTTGGTGAGTAGGTGAGAAAGAATTTGGTTAACTATCCTCCTATCCTGTGAATTAAGGCGGCCCAGTGGCGCAACGGTTAGCGCTGTTAGCGCCTGTCACCAATACAGTGAAGGTTGGCTGCCCTGGGTTCATTTCTCGTCTCGGCATGCTGTTCTTTCTCTGCACGTGGCATCTGTTTACAGGGCTGGCTGCCCTTCGCCAAGGACGGTCCCAAGCCCGGATGAAAAAGGAGGAGGGTTGGGCGTGGGGCCAGCACCCCCACCCCGTAAAACAAATCCTTGCTACCAAAACAAGTGTATGCCCCAGGAGGGGTGAAAGGGCCTATTAAATTATTAATTATCCTGTGAATTGTACATAATCTAACGTTTGACTATACAGAATCAGAAAAATAACTTTCAGATGCCTGCGGCGACACATGCGAATATCAGGAAGTCAACAGAGTCTCTCCTCGACAAAAGGTAAGAGCACTGACAATCCACACTTTCAATAATGTTTCCGAACTCTGGCTGAAAGGTGACCGTTATGTTCATCAACATTCACTGATGATACTTGTAGATCAGACGACATCGCCAGCTGGGAGCCTGTCGTGGCTCAGGTGACACAACGACTGAACCTGGCGGAGGCCAACATCCAGGCTTTGAAGAATGCCGACATCTCTGAACAACAGGCGAGAGGTGAGAAGGGAATACAACAATGAACACAAGTCTCTGATTTCTTACTAATTTATTTCATGCTGTCCCTCTTTCTGTCTGTCCCTCTTTCTGTGGGTTTCCAAAAGAGGATACAGTTCGGGAAGGAACGATAAAGTTACTTCAAATAATCGTGCAATGCTTTGTCCTACAATGTAGTTGACAGCATCCATATATTATTTATCTGTTGGTCTCTCTGAGAATAGGCGACCGACACATCAAACTACAAACCGAAAATACAGCATAAACTACTATTGAATGAGAAAAAAGAATGAATAAAATGAGCAAGCGTGGATGGAAAGGAATGTTAGAAAAAATAAACAACGAAAAGAAAGGAAGGAAAAGTTATGAGAGAGGATTCTAAAGCTATGAAACAGAAAGGATTTATGAGAGGAAAAGGTTATAAACTTTGAGAAAGGGTTGTAAGGTTGTAAGAGAAAGACAAAAAGTTCAATATCATAAAGCTATTAATATTAATTTTTGCATAACTCTCTCATCATCAGGAACTACGTATGTTCGATGGGGTAACAACGCATGTCCTAGCTCATCGGAAATAGTCTACTCAGGTAAATTCATTTTTATAATATTAAATATTTCAGCTGTTTATTCCTGTAAAGCTTGTTCAGCTGCAAAATGTATCTAATATTAAATACTAACATTTAAGATTTAAAAATAAAAATTTACTTGTATCCACATTAGGAAAGTGTGCACCTTCTTTTTTCGTTTTGTATCCTAGGTTTCGTTGCTAAGGTCTAGTATGCTCCCCATCTAGCATTTTAGTTGTTGGAATGAACTAGAAGAAAGTAAAAATGTAGCATGTACTTCTTCGAGCATCCATTCATTGGAAGAAATAAGCTTTTTTGCATAATTATCACGGAGAAACGTTTTTGGATGAATATTAAGCTCTTAACCCCATACCTTTTTTAAAAGCAGTTATTAACTCTTAACTTCTAATTTCCATAGAAGACCTCTGTCACCATCGTTCCCTACACTAAGCCTCTGTGTGATTTTGACCGAGTTTGTTTGTTTTTAAACTGAAGGTTATGTCGGCGGATCCTGGTACGCACACGCAGGTGCAGCAACGAATTACCTGTGTCTGCCACCTGACCCCACCTTCACCAACCACACCCTTCCTAGATACGCACACGCTTTTGTTTACGGCGCGGAGTACGAAACTTGCGATGAGCCGGAGTGCAACCTGTCGCCCACCTGCGCCGTGTGTCACACTCCACGCGAGTCCTCCGTCATGCTCCCAGCCAGGAACACTTGTCACCCGGGGTGGACTCTCGAGTACTCTGGGTACCTCATGACCAATGCTCCAAGCTACGCGGGCAGCATGGAGTACATCTGTGTCGATTCCGGTATGGGTTACATCCCCAGCAACAAGGCCGACGACAACGGTGCTATGCTTCACTACACAATATATCAGTGCGGCAGTCTGCCCTGTCCTCCCTACGTTGGGGACAAAATCGTTGTGTGTGCCGTTTGCTCAAAGTAAATAAATATTGGGTTTGTAATGACTTTATGCTTCCTGAATGTTCTTTACTGGGTGGACAGAGTTTCATGAAGACAGCTACACATACACAAAGGCACGGACAGACACACTAACATGGAAACAAGCGCACTGACTGGGTGTGCATCAGTTACTCACCATCAGACACTGCGCATGTCCACAACCACTCACTACACTTCATTATGCAGGGACAGCAGGACAGACTAACGAGCAAGCTGTTATAAATTTCTCTTCAATTTGACCCACTTTCCCCAGATTTATTCCCCTTTGAGCTTCTTTGACTTTCCCCTCACGTAGAAGGCCGCTCGAGGACGAAAGCAAATCTTGATTAGTTTTTCCTCTCACACTAATGGACCTATTTCTCACCGATATTTCAAACATGAAACAAATCTTCCACTGAAATATTCCCACACTGACTCACCTCGAAAATGTTCTGTACGACAGTTGTGAATATGTTTTTTTCTTCTTGTTTATTGACTTATTTGTATATATGCTGCAAGTATGCTAGTTATTCAGTTTGTCAAATTTGAAGGAGAAGGAAATTATCGTTACTTAAAATATAGGCTTGAGAGAAAACAGAACAACAATTATGACCATTTGGAGTTTAGTATTGTTAATCTTTTCTCTAAATACTAATAATTTGATGACATGGTCTAAAAAATGAAGAGTCCAGGTAAGAAAAAAAGAACACTGGCATCATGTCTGTTTAAACGAACGATACAAAGTGGCAAAAATAACATGAGTTCTTGTTGCAGTTCTTAACATGTAAAATGAAATAAGTGATGGCATGGAAGTGTGAGAGTTCAGTCTATAAAAAGATTGAGAGATTAAAAAAGCTTTGACATAAATTTAAATAAGGAAAAGAAAATGTTTTGAGGCAGAATAAAGCACATGACACTTTCCCAAGGTCTTCCATAGTTTTATCTTGCGACTGTTCTGTCGTGCATGTATAATAGGATCATAATCTAATTCTTTACAGCTGTGTAGTATTCAGACTAGTGTCTTTCTGTGGTCCACCATCGCAATGGACAAGTTGTGGTGGCTGCTGGTCTTTGTGACAAATCTGTTGCCACATGGCGCGTGTCTTCAGGAATATGTTGGCATCAGTGAGACACAGCAGCAGGGATACAGCCTGGAAGTTATGGCCGCGTCCATCAGGCAGCTGAAGGAACTAACTGACAAACTGGACAAGAGACTTGACATGGTAGAGAGAATGGAAAAGAGATTGAAAGATCAAGAAAAGAACATTCAAACATTAAACGAGAAGCTGGACAAGAAACTTGAACCAATTCTCAAAATGGAAAACAAGTTGAAGCTGCTGGAAAAACTTGAAGAAAGACTTGACGAGCATGACAAGATCCTCCAGGAACAAAGCTTGTCTCTTGAAATGGACGATCAAAAACTACAGGTTCGTGAAATGACTTGTCATCAAAATTAAATGAGTTTATAAGGGTGTAAAGGAAGGAGTGTGAGAAAGGTGTAGGGAGGGGAAAGAGGTAGTTTTTTTGTATGTTTGTTCTTAAGATGTAGGATCTTAAAATAACATTATAAAATAACTTACAGAGGACAAGAGTACAAGAGACAATAAACAAGACTACAACTGGACAACCGAAAGCTTTCTACCTGGAGAAAAGGTAAGACCATAGTAATCTTGTCAATTTTCGTGATGATGGATGATGGACAATGGATGATGATGATGATGAACCAGTATGGGCAACTCAAGAATAAGGGTCCTGTCCCTGTATTGGTATTGATAAGGCAATGTAGAGAGTTATGTTACCAGGGCCGCCGAGAGCCAGCCCGGGCCCCGGTACAGACGACCTCTCCGGGCCCCTTGTACTTGTAATCGTAAATTATTTTCCCAATATATAATGTATGTTTACAATTCGAATCTCGATATCTACACTCAAACTCAACTTCTGCATGTGTAATGCTTGGGTGTTCTGTCCTTAGACCTTTCTTTAAAAGAAAAAGAAAAGGAGAAGAAGAAAAAAAATCCACTGACCAAGGCCGGGCCCCCTTGACAGCCGCGGGCCCGGGTACACCAGACCCCCCTGTTCCCCCCTCTCGTCAGGCCTGTATGTTACACGAGCATTGTATACAAGTCTGCACAGGAAATATTGTGTGTTTGTGTGGCTGACAGACACCTTTGTGAACAGATATATCTACTGACAAACTTTGCAGATCAGACGACATCGCCAGCTGGGAGCCTGTCGTGGCTCAGATGACAGAACGACTGAACCTGGCGGAGGCCAACATCCAGGCTTTGAAGAATGCTGACATCGCTGAACAGCAGGCGAGAGGTGAGAATGAGATATAACTTTAAGAGAGAGAGAGAGACAGGGAGAAAATGGAAATGGAAGAAGGAGAAAATAGAAAACAAAAATAGGGAAGTATAAGAAAAACTAAGTGTAAAGCACTAAAACCATTTACTGTTATTAAAGTTATCTGTCTTTCATCAGGTACTGTATATGTGCGCTGGGGTAGCAGCGAATGTCCCAGCTCAGCGGAAACAGTCTATTCAGGTAAATTTGTTTGTTTGGGCAAAATACTTTAAGATACATCTCTACTATGCTTCAGCGAAATATAGACCTTTAGTTACATTCTCTCTGAGACCTTACAGCATCCGGTAGTTAGCCCCATCTCTCCCACTGGCTGTGATTATGCGGAAATATTTTCTGGAAATTAGCTTCATCCAGTCATAAGAAAAAATTCTCTCAACTCGATCTTAAAAGGAATGAGTGACTCGTTCGCAGATTTTCTTTATTCATCTTCACTGCTGGATTTATTTTCTTTCGTGTGTTGCTGGTAGGTTTCATCGGTGGCTCCTGGTATCAAGACAGCGGAGCAGCCCCGAATTATTTGTGTCTGCCACACGACCCGACCTTCGACAGTCACGTTGTTCCTAGAAACGGCCATGCCAGACTCTTCGGCACTGAGTATCAAACTTGTGATGAGCCGGAGTGTGAGCTGCTTCCGTCATGCGCAGTGTGTCACATCTCGCGGGAGTCTCACATGATGCTGCCAGCCAGAAACACCTGTTACTCAGGGTGGACACTCGAGTACTCGGGGTACCTTATGGCCAATGATGTTGGTTATGCGGGAATGGAGTACATCTGTGTCGACTCCAGTCGAGGTTCCATTCTCGGCACCAATGCCGATGAAAATGGCGCTTTGCTTTATTACACAGCATATGCGTGTGGGAGTCTGCCCTGTCCACCCTATGTCAATGATAAGACTGTCTTGTGTGCCGTTTGCTCGAAATAAATAAGATATAAAATATATCGTGTTTTTTGTCTGTTAATTGTATGAGGGACCTAGCGTGTAACCGCCTCTGTTATTCCGTCTGATGACACCCCTGTTGCATGGCTTTTTTCCTCGGACACGTACACACATACTAACGCATCTGTAGTTAGTACCATCCACCCGATAAACATTGCGTTACAGAGGTAGCATGAAGTTCTGACAGAACGGCAAATCCGGCATTAAGGATTTATGTGACATACGATGTTTTTTAAAATTTATTTTACTCACATCACATAAGCCATCACTACTCGACAACTTTTTCGTCTGTGTAAAAACACGAAGTATTCCAGCTTGAATATTGACATACACCTCTAGTGCACTTTACAAGCAGGCACTTAGCGCTGATAAAGTTATTGTTATTTCGTTCAGTATTTCGGGATTTGTATGCTGTTTCATGTGACTTTTATGTTGACATTTGAAAGCGTATCAAAATCCCTTTCATGAAATTAATTAATTAATCTGCCATTTCAAAATAACATCAGACATAACATGATGGTTACCTCTGTTTAAAAAAAACCCAAACAAACAAAAAACAACAACACAGGAACGGATGCCAGCTGCGTGAAAGCCTTCCCTCAAAGGTGTCCTTTTCGCGATTTGGTTTATGTGCGAATTGTCGCCGGAATAAAAGACTGCAGATGTCGTTCTGTTCTGACTCGGGGGAACTATAAACCTCTCACTGTTATCTATGCGTCTGTTGTCGAATTACTGTAGGAGGGGATGAGCTTGTGATAATAGTCATTCTGCCCCCTCCCAATCACCCCTCCTGAATTGTTTTTGATAAATTAGGGAATGAGAAAAGTTTAGTGGTTGATTAATATTTTATCGTCCAACTGTGACATCAACTGCCTTTAGAAGGTTTCCCTCCAAAAATGTGGCTTCAATTAAAATGATTAAATTCCAGGCAAATGACCAGTGTTGTCCATAGGAATGGGAATCCCATGGGAATCCCATGGGAAACGTCCCATGGGATGGGATGGGACGGGACAGCACACACTTGTATTTCCCATGGTAGTCGATACTTGATATTGCAAAATAAATTTACTGTTATTTCATTCATCAAGGATTTAAATCTTTCCCCTGAATCATCTATTGTATGTGAAGTAGCAGGAATTATAGAACAAAAGCCGAAAAGTGGTTTTCAGTGTTGTCCATAGCATTGTTATTACCATAGGAATCCCATGGGAAACGTCCCGTGGGATGGGACGGGATGGGACAGGCATAAATTGCCATGGGACGGGATGGGACGGGATAGAAAAATATGTCCCATGGACAACCCTGCAAATGACAGATGTTGTCTGAGGTTTGTCCTTTCACTGATTAATCCTTGCCATTATGAGGTTATTCTGTTGCTGTCTTATGAAGTCCACATGTCAGCTGTATGAGAGAATCTGTTGAGAGAAGGGACAGCAGCAAGGCTTCAGTCTGGAACAGATGACCAGGTCATTCAGACAGCTGTCGGAGCTAGCGGAGAAAATGGAGCAAGTTCAGGCGGTGGAAAAGAGACAATCTGATGGAAAAACACGAAAGAACCGATGAGTAAGGTAAGATTATTTGCGAGATACAGTTCGACTATTGAAATGTTTGACCGAAGACTACAGGTCCGTAAAATAGCTCGTTGATGAACTTCGTAAGATGTACTTCATGAATCCGTATAAAGATTTTGATTCCAGTTATTGACCTGGACATTCATTTATATGTGGAAATAGACCATCGCTATTAAGAATGGTTAGGGGGATGATGTTTACAACAAATGTAAATAATTAGAGAGATAAAAGAAAAGAAGAGACCGGCTATTTCTTGTCTAGACGTTTAAACTAATATCGTCCAGGAAACTGGAGTAGATCCGGTGTAGACAGGATAACGATTGAACAACTGAAACTTGATTCCATTCACACAAAAATTATCTTCGTCATTATTGTCATATAAAAGTGTTAGACGCAAGTATGGCTGTTAAACGATGATAACTGGACAACCGGAGTCCTGTTACCTGAGGAAGATGTTATCACAGACACGTCAGCAATCATGTAATGGAAAAGTGTCTGTCGAGTTCAGGAAGAAACACTGATTTTATCTCTGAAAGTCAGACGAAGCTGGAAGCTTGGGGACATCAGGGTGGGGGGATGATCAGGTGACACAACGACTCAACCTGCCGCAGCCGACATTCAAAGACTTTGGTAAACGGTAAACAGCAGGCGAGAGGTGAGACTGAGATAGGATTACTTCATGTTCACGAAGTATTTACATCGAATAATATAAATGTTTATAAATGTTGCTACGCAGAGAGAAATTTTAAGTTTCATTATCTTGTCAAAGTTTCAAAAAGAAATGGAACTCTGGACTTCTACTTGACACTAACATTTCTTTTGCAAGATGTACAAGACGGTCAAACTTTGACCCTTTCACTACTTTTGACGCAGACGTGGTATCAATGACAAGAGTAGTCTCGTCTGCGACAATAAAATGAACTTTACAGGCTTCTGGGAATCCACTGATAAGGCTTTCTTTTGATTTTATGACTTTATGAGCTTTGTCGAGGGTTTCTCACTTATTTGGGCCACTCGTTTGAACTTTCACATCACTGAGTGGTCAGGCCGTAGGAGAAAGATGGCGACTTGAGTCTGTTACCTACTATGGCGCTGTCTGACTGCTTCTGGCGGTCATTTTTTGACACAAAGCACTTACAATTAAGAAAATTATTATTATTATTATTATTATTATTATTATTATTATTATTATTATTATTATTATTATTATTATTATAAGTTGTTTTTAGTAGCAGGAACAAAATGAATGCTCTTAAACAAAATCTAGAAAAAAAAACAATTATGAATAACTTAAGTCGTATGTAAAATGAACGAACAAAAAAGATAAAGAATTGTGTTAAATTTATTGCTACAGTATTAGTATGCATTCACATTTGAAGATCATGGCAAAAGCTGGATTTAAAGAAAATTAGAAAGATAAGTGCGATGGTGAAGCAGGTGTCCACTTTCCCAATAAATTTCCAAACAGCCTGTCCACTGTCTCATGTCATAACACTTGTCCAAAGTAATCTGATTCACTCTCAGATATAAAAGACATACTTTGGCAATGTTGTGCGATTTACGTTTTTCGCTGGCCAACCCTCATGATGAACAAACCGTGCTGGTCGCTGGTCTTTGTGGCTCATCTCTTGCCACATGTCTTCTGCCTGCAGGAATCTGTTGACAGCAGCAAGGAACAGCAGTTAGACTACAGACTGGACCTGATGGCCGCGTCCATCAGGCAGCTGACAGAACTAGCTGAGAAACTGGAAAGAAGACTGGAACTGCTGGAGAAAGAGAAAAAAGAACTGACTGAGCAAGATAAGATTGTCCATGAGGTAAATATGTCAGCAGAAAATTTCAGGTTTTTAAAATGGCTTGTATGCCGACAGATAAGGGTTTCATCAAGAGTTTTTGCCTGTGCTATTTGTAATGTGTTCCGACTTCCACCTGTGAAGAGAAAAAAAAAAAATGAAAATGAGAGAAGACGAAAGAGCCGATGTTTAGTCTTACTAAATATATGCTTTTCAAAAAACTTTCAGGAACTCAAAGTAGACAGGACGATAGCAGGTCAACCGGAATGTCACCTGGAGAAAAGGTAAGACTACAGTAACTACGTCTATTCCATTATCATAAGACGTAGATGTGTAAGACATGGACATTGAAAGTGAGGTTCATGTTAATCTTTGAAGGTCAGACGACACGGCTAGTTGGGAGCCTGTGGTGGCTCAGGTGACACAACGACTGAATCTGGCGGAGGCCAACATTGAGGCTTTGAAGAATTCAGTTGTCACAGATCAGCAGAGAACAGGTGAGGATGAGGCACTTCTATAAAATCGACTTTCTCTATCAGTTTTCCCTCCTTTTTCGTCTATATAATCATGGTCTAAGGTTTTAGTTATACACCCCATTCGTACAAACATACACGCCAGTTTTGTGAAGGCAAGAAAGAACTGCTGGTGTTGATGGAAGCCTAGACTGAGATGAGGACTAAAGACAGGAGATAAATGACAACACCAAAAAAAGATACGCTCAGTCCAAAACACACCGAATGATAAAAAAAACCGAACAAGGAAGCAAATCTCGGGAACTTTTTGTGGACATGAGTCAATTTGAGGACTTTGATGTCTTAATCCATTTTTCATTCTTATGTCAGGTACGGTTTACGTGCGCTGGGGGAACAGCATATGTCCCGGCTCGGCGGAAACAGTCTACTCAGGTATAACTTAAAAAAATGAATTGAATTTAAGCTGTTTGGCCATAAAACTCTACTCACGTACAACTTTTGCTCTACTAGACTGAGCCCATTTCAGTTACTTTCATTTCCAGTTTCTCAAGCATTTGTTAGTAGCCTACAGACTATACGGTAGAGAGAGTACTCTACCAACCACTATTACTACATATACAGAGTGTCTATTTTTAACGTAGACAAAGGCAGGGCAGATAATTTTGAAGCGTGGATACTAGAATGAATATAAAATGGTCCTAATGGATGAAAAGGGAATGTTGTTGTTTTTTGTTGGTTTCTTTTTTGCATTTTCTTATTATCTGTAAAGCTGTCAGATTAATTTTTAAGTTTTTACTTATTATTTTTAAAGGCACTTATGTCCTGAGCTGATTCCGGCTCTGTTGTTGATGTTCGTGTTCAAAAATTAAAGGTGTCGTTGGAGGATCGTGGTTTGACGATGCAGGAGCAGCAACTAATTACCTATGTCTGCCACATGACCCGAACTTTGACGGTCACACTGTTCCCAGATACGGGAATGCCAAACTGTACGGAGCAGAATATGAAACATGTGATGAGCCGGAGTGTGACCTCACTCCCTCCTGTGCCGTGTGTCGCATCTCACGGGAGTCGTACTTCATGCTCCCAGCCAGGAACACCTGCTATCCAGGATGGACTTTTGAATATTCTGGGTACATCATGGCAGACTACCCCACTCATTCGGGAGGAACTGAGTACATCTGTGTCGACTCTAGTCTAAATTACACGGAGGGGTCTGGGGGCGATCAGAACGGCGCCTTGCTTTATTACACAGCCTACGTCTGTGGTAGTCTGCCATGTCCTCCCTACATCGAGCATAGAGTAGTTCTTTGTGTCGTTTGCTCCAAATAAGAAGGTTTCAGTTATACTAATGCGTTTTTTGCCTTTTAATAGGAGAGTAGAGGTGACTCTCTCGCCTGTGTGTCACACAATGCACCTGACCCTCTCTGCTTCTCTCTCTCTTTGTTTCTCTCTCTCTCTCTCACACACACACATATACACACAGAAGCACAAAACACACGCGCAGAGAGAGAAGACATATACAGTCAGGCAGGCAGACACACGTGTGTCTGCGCGCGGATGACAGGCCTACAATAACTCTCTTCTACCTCTACACACGCACGCACGTACGTTTACACTCAAATTTAGACACACATGCACAAAATGCATATGTGTGCGCACGCACGCATACACACACATACGCATGCATACACATCCCTTGTATTTTATTTCCTTTCCCTTCCATCTTTTTTCTTTACCTACCGTACCCTTCTCTTTCCTTACCCTTTCTTCCTTATTCTACCATTTCCATCCCTTCCTTTTCCTTCCTTCCTCACCAAACCTTTCATTTTCCTTTACTTGCCTATTTTCTGTGTCTTCCTTATCCAACTCTTTCCTTCTTTACCCTACATTCTTTTTCCTTTTTAACTTTTACCTACCCTTTCCTATCTTCCCTTCCATCCCTTAGCCTACTGCTCCCTTTCGTTTCCTTTTTGCTTACTTTCCTTTCCTACCCTTCTCCTATTTTCATTTCCCTTGTCCTCATACTGTGTCCTTACCTTTTTTTCTTACTCTGCTCTTCCTTTTTTCTTTTCTTAGTTCCTTCGCTTTCCCTCCTCCTGTCCTTCACGGCGTGTGTCCGTGCGTGCGTTGTTTTTTCTCTCGATATAAATAAAGCATTTACACGTGAGATTGTGACAGAAGGTCGCATCTGGCCTACAGCCGGACGTAGATTGCTTACATCTTTATTTTTTCTTGGTTGAACCACATTAATGGATGAATAAAAGTTTCAGGGGATACATCTGATAATACTATGTCTTGTTGTTGTTTACATGTTTTGCGTGTTTCAATGTGTCAATTGCGTCACTGCCGACGAAAAAAATGACCATGGAGGTTGCGTCACGTTTGACGTAATTTGCATTCACACTCTGAAGGTTCAACATCCGGGCTGCACTGAAGCTTTTCACGTGACAAGTTTTACAATGTCCACACACAAAGTGTTTGTCAACATGCTTCTGCAAAAAATTAATGCGATCTGAATGCAAAGCAGTCTGAGACCTTGGCAACCATTTCTCTTTTTTTTTCAAAAAAAAAAAAAGAGAGATTTCGGGGCGTGGTAAGGCAGGTGACCCTTCCCACCACAGCAATCAGCAGTGACCCTTGTCTTATCTCACAACACTTTGGCCTTCCAGTATAGTCTGCTGCCTGTGGAGAGGTATTCCTCTTCACAAAAGTAAAACAAGAAATAGTGTTGATCAGAAGTGATTATTTTTAATGCTTGGAGAGACGGAGAGTCACTACTGTCTGACGCTCAGAATATCGTCTTTCTCGGAGCAGTCCTCGTGATGAACATGTTGTGGTGGTCGCTGATCTTGGTGGCTAATGTGCTGCCACGTGTATTCTGTGTGCAACAATCTGTTGACACTAGAAAAAGAGACCAACAAACCTCTGGTCTTGAACTGATGGCCGTGTCAATCAGACAGCTGGCAGAACTTAGTGAGAAACTTGAAAAGAGACTGGAGCTTGTGGAGAACATGGACAAGAGACTAGAGCTACTCGATAAATTTGAAAAAAGATTTGAACTAGTGCAGAAAATGGAAGCGAAATTAGAACTGATAGATAAACGATTTAACGAACTAGATAAGATTAACCAGCAGTTAAAATCATCTCTTGAAACAAGACTGAAGGTTCGTATCTCGTTGCCCGAAACTGAAAGAATTATTTTTGCGAGTAGTTATGTGTAGTATAAATGGTGATATAAAAATATAAACAGAGAGTGAACGAGATAAAATAAGCAGGAAAAAGTGAAAGAGAGCAGGAATCATTCTACCTCTTAGTGCCTAATATACAAATATAAACAAGTATAAAATGCCTTTCAGGCGGTCGAAGACGTCACCATAGCTAAACACTCGGAGTCTCGATACGTGGAGAAAAGGTAAGTCATTATTAATCTTCAATAAATACTTTACATGATATGCAGAGTGTGGCGATCTCTCTTCATACATTTGTTTGCGTGTGAGAGAGAGAGAGAGAGCGGAAGCTAGGTTTCTAATTATGAAAAATTCACTGTCCCAACTGGCTGAAATACTCTTTTGAACTACGGGAAGGTCGTACACTTAATTTGGTCGATGTATTTTTTAAAGAATACGTTTATTGTAATATTTATTAATTTATATAAAAGTTTCCGGTGGCTCCAAATTTAAAACAAAATGACTATGCAGAGCAAATTTTGAAAAAGTCGTAATTAGACAGCATTTAGCCTCAACAAGAAGGAAGATCAAGAGTACAGCAAGCAATTGTTTAACAGAATATACTCCAGTGAATTCAATCACTAAATGGACTCTTGGCTCAACCGGAGTTGTAGATTAAAAGTTGGCAACCAATGATAGTTGGAAATGTCGCGGGAAACATGGACACGAGCGATGACAGGTACCAGTGCTATTCATAAATATTAAAACAGTATGTAACTAAAGCATGACCGTTGAGTACAGCAACAACTTCTGTAATATTTGTAGATCTGACGATGTGGGTACTTGGGAGCCTGTCGTGGCTCAGGTGACACAGCGACTGAACCTGGCGGAGGCCAACATCCAGGCCTTGAGGAACTTGGCCACGGCAGAGCAGCAGGCGAGAGGTGAGAAGGAACGAATACAATACAGACTGCGAGAATGGCATGGGCTAGAGATGAAAGTGTGGGTAGATGTGGCAATGCCACCTTCTGAAAAAAGCCAAACAAACAAACAAAAGACACACACCTTTGTGTAGATAAAAGAAAACGAAAAAAATGAATATCAAAAAAATGAAGCTAAAGCGAAATTAAAGAAAAAAAAATCGAGTGCTGAAGGAAAAATAATCGAGGCGTTGAAGGAAGATAAAAACACGACAGATATTTAGGGCTTGAGAAACTGGTTTACCAGGGAAAGCTCTGTCCAACCCAGTGAGCACACACACACACACAAATAATCAGAAATCAGCACAAGAAACCGGATCTCGATCAGCTTTGTGGACATAGCATCATCAGTAATTCACTCTACAAAAGTAGAAAAAAAGGCTGGAGATGGAGGGACGGTAGGATCCAATTGGGTCAGATCTTTTTCAAAAAAAAAAAAAAAAAAAAAAAAAAGAAGAAATAAAAGAGAAAAAAAAAGAACGGAATGAATGGAAGGTTTGTTGCACTGAGAGCAAGGAAACCATTTGTTTTCGATAAACTAATTCGCGATATTTTCGTAGGTTCGGTGTATACTCGCTGGGGTAGCAGCCAATGTCCCAGCTCAGCAACAACAGTGTACTCAGGTACGAGGGTTTGTAGGGAAATCTTATATATATATATCTTGTTGAGATTAACGATATTTCGTATTAGAATGATCAAGTAAATAACGACTGAGGAATTTTTAAAAATATGACAACTTTAAGAGAACAAATTTCTAAAGATGTTTATAAGCCACCATGTCCCTTTTATATCAGAAATATACTGGATGTCTTTAAAACGTGACAATCATAATTATTCAATTACAAAATTTACTTTTAATATATCTCACATCATAGCCATTGTGAATAGCGCTTATATCAGTCCTATGTTAAATTGTTGCTATGTACTGTACTTTTTCAAGAGTAAATAGCATTTATTTCATTCTCTTTATTATTTCCACCTTACATGAATGACGTTTTGTGTTTTTAATCTGAAGGTTATGTCGGCGGGTCCTGGTATGCACATTCAGGGGGGGCATCGAATTACCTGTGTTTACCACCTGACCCCACTTTCACCAATCACACCATCCCTAGATACCCACACGCTCTACTCTACGGCGCGGAGTACGAAACTTGTGATGAGCCCGAGTGCGACTTGAACCCCACCTGCGCAGTGTGTCACATGTGGCGAGAGTCGTCCATGATGCTCCCGGGCAGGAATACCTGTTACTCGGGGTGGACCCTCGAGTACTCTGGGTACCTTATGACCACCTATTACAATCAACCTGCCGGCACGGAGTACATCTGTGTGGACTCCAGTCTCGGCTCTGTCCCTGGCACCAAGGCTGACGACAATGGCGCCGTCCTTTATTACACCATCTACGAGTGCGGCAGTCTGCCCTGTCCTCCCTACATTAACGAGAAAGTTGTTGTGTGTGCCGTTTGTTCTAGATAATAAACGATTGAGAAACATGAGTATACTTTTAGTCAGTGAGCTGCTGTGTGAATACAATCTCTCTCTATCTCTCTATCTCTCTCTCACACACACACCATAAAAAAAAATACATGTGTCAGTAGTTAACTGGAAAAAATCGTCTGCCAGCAGTCCAGTAATACAAGTTCGTGGAAAAATGCAGACACAGACAAATGTCTGACACTCGACAATACCCGTGTGTTCAAAAAAGTATTTTTAGAGTATATCAGGCCACATGGCACTTTTCCCAAGACAGCCTCACCTGTCGTCTTATCTCGTAACACTTCATTGTCTAAGTATACAAAGAATAAATTCTTGACATCAAACTCGAAGTCATCTCTGCAGGGTGTGTCGTCGATAGTATCGCGATGAACAAGTTGTGGTGGTCGCTGGTGTTCGTGGCACACACACTGCCACATGTTTTCTGCCAGAAAGAAAATGTCGACAGCAACATTTTGGAGAGGCTGACAGAACTCGCCGAGAAACTGGACAAGAGACTGGATAGTTTTGAAAAGAAATTTGAAGATCAAGAAAAGATCAATCAGCAACTAAAATCATCTCTTGAAGAAATCAGTCGTAAAGAACAGGTTTGTAAAAAGACCCGTTGGCTGTAGGTCAAAGGTTTATCACGTGACTGCATGTTGGTGTATACAAACTGCGTGCAAGCGCAGAGGGAGACCGTGTAAAAGACATAAAGAGACAAACAGAGGACAGAAAGACACAAAAAGAGTTGAGGGAGGAAGAACTGCGTGCAATGCCAATATCCTGGACATGTAATAATTAAGCTTTACAAAATTTTCAGGAACGCAGAGTAGATCCAGTAGTGGACCAGACGATAGATGGATTATCAGAATCACATCTTAAAAAAAGGTAAGACAACAAAAACAACTGCTTTTGAGTTTTACATATATAAAAAAAAATATGAATCTTGAAAACAAAATTGTGTACAGTGACATCCTCTGATAATTTTTATTGAAGGTCTGACGACACCGCCAGCTGGGAGCCTGTCGTGGCTCAGATGACACAACGACTGAACCTGGCGGAGGCCAACATCCAGGCTTTGAAGAATGCCGACATCGCTGAACAACAGGCGAGAGGTCAGAAGGATTTCAGTTTACAAAAACGAGTCTCTGATCTTCTTCTCTTTCCCTCATTTTTTTCTATTTATCTTTAATTTTTTTTTTTTTTTTTTTTTTTTTTTTTTTTTTTTTTTTTTTTTTTTGTTCGTGCGATTGCTAGGTCATTTATTCCTTTTGTTGTCTTTGATTTTTTAAAATTCTTTTGTCTTCTTTTTTTTACCGATTTGTTTCTGTTGATTTTGAATAAAGGCAAAAGAGAGATATATATAGAAAGAGAGAGACTAAAACAACAATTGAAAAAAATCAGTTGCCATGTTTGACTTTCTTACTGTCTTCTTCACTTTACTCACTATTGTACACAGGTACGGTGTACGTGCGTTGGGGTCAAAGATCGTGTCCCACCTCAGCCGATCTACTCTACTCAGGTACAAAAGTGTTTTGTACAAACTATATGCACTTCCAAATACCCGTGTGTTTATTTATACCAGATTGTATAAAGAAACTAAGGCATCATAAATATTTGATCTTAATCCTGTATCTTGTTTTTTGCAGGTAGAAAATAAAAAAATGCAGCCAGGTCAGGTTAACCACCTAAAGACATTTTTAATAGCCAAAAATGTTCTTCAGTCTTCTTCATGCATAATTATATTGAAAAAGAATTTATATATATATACGTACCTGGTATCCACTAAATATTTCATTATGCAGCAATTTTTTTCTCTGACTCACGTTCTTATTCTCGTAAAAATGTTCATTAAAATCTCACTAGGAATATTTCACTGTGTTCCATGCGTGTTCTTTTAGGCTACATCGGCGGATCCTGGTACGCACACGCAGGTGCAGCAGTGAATTACCTGTGTCTGCCACCTGACCCGACTTTCACCAACCACACCCTCCCTAGATACCCACACGCTCTACTTTACGGCGCGGAGTACGAAACTTGCGACGAGCCGGAGTGTGACCTGTCGCCCACCTGCGCCGTGTGTCACATCTCGCGCGAGTCCTCCGTGGTGCTCCCAGCCAGGGACATCTGTTACCCAGGGTGGACTCTCGAGTACTCCGGGTACCTCATGACCAATCGTCCTACCTACGCGGCCAGTATGGAGTACATTTGTGTCGATTCCAGTCTCGGGTACATCCCCAGCAGCAAGGCCGACGACAACGGTGCTCTGCTTCACTACACAGCCTACCAGTGCGGCAGTCTGCCCTGTCCTCCCTACATCGTCGATAAAATCGTCTCGTGTGCTGTTTGCTCGAAATAAATGACAACTGGATGCGTAATATTAGTGAGCTTCTTTTGTGTCTGCTATAATCAAGTGATGGTTGGATGTACTCAACTTTGCCTTTAGATGCCAATACCACTCGTTAGTCTCAGTCATTTGCGCATTAAGGCAAATAACAAGTTAAAACAAACCATAGCAGTTGTTTTGGTTTGCACATTATAACCTTTGAACCGCCATCTGCAAGTGCTATGCAATGACCCCTAATTTATCTGTCTATTTACTATGTCCATCTATAAATCAGATATATAAAGTACTCGAACATCAAAACAATTTTAAACCCCTGACTTCTTAACACTACCAAAGTTTCGGATTCTTCAACTTGCGAAATACTAAATACCGCTATAATATTTCAAGCAGTAGTCTAAAAGATGATTTAAATTTCTAATACTTAGTTCACAAAACGTATTCAAACAAAAGCCGCAGTTCTACACTGATTTTCACTGATCCATGATAAAAAAAAATTGTATGCCTGTTTGATGGACTATCGAACAAAACATCTGGAAGCATGTTTCTACTATCTGGTTTTCTTCGATATATTTTCTCTTTGATTAAAAAACACAATGTTTAATCAAGTCTTTGAAATATACTTGAGAACATCAAATCAAAAAGCAAAATTTTCACAAAGCCAACTGTTTTTCTTTATATATGATCATACCGTTGAGGACGTGCAGAACCTTTTGATCTTATGTAATACCTCCCTTCCACATTGCCGGTTGTTTACAGAAGTATCAGATAAATTCACGATTTTAGGCAAAAATAGAGCACGGTTATCAGAAGATCTTTTCATGACTTCTGGAAACACGTGTCTTGTCTTTACTGCTGCTGTTGTATTCTAAGCCAAATAAAAAATTAAGCAAGAAATCTCTGATGCTCTAGAACTCTAGGTTTTAATAGAACAAAAGTTTTAGCTTTTCTAGAAACAGGGTCCTGCAAAGGTTAAAAAAGTTGTAATTAATAAATATAAAAAGAAGAGGGAAGAGGTTTAGAGAAGAACATGAAAACAAGACATGTGGTAGATTTCCCAAGAAATTTATCAATAGCCTCACCTGTTGTCTTATCTCACTAAATATATATTTTTTAAAGAAGAAGAAAGGAAATCCAAATAAAACGAGAGGCTTAAAGTCAGAACCACATGCATGCCAAGGCTAGGTTCTCTGACACTCAGACGTCCTTCTTTGGTTTAACCTGAACATGTGGTGGCCACTAGTCTTTGTGGCTCACTTACTGCCACTTGCCTTCTGCCAACAAAAGTCTGTTGACAGCAGCAACGGGCAACAGCAAGACTACAGTCTGGAACTGATGGCCGCGTCCATCAGGCAGCTGACAGAACTGGCCAAGAAACTGGACAAAAGACTTGAACTGGTGCAGACAATGGAAAGGAAACTTGAGTTAGTGGAAACTTTGGAAAAGAAAATTCTCTTAGTAGAAAATTTGGAAAGAAGACTTGATTTAGCGGAGAGTATGGTGAAAAAAATGGACTTAGTAGAGAAACTGGAAAAAAGACTTGAATTAATGGAAAATAGGCTGAATGTAGTGGAGAAAAGAGAAATCAGACAAGATGAAGAACACAACAAGATCAAGCTTAAAACGGGACTCGAGGAACCCAAGGAAAAGGTAAAAGTTCTCTTTATTGTCGTGAACATCAACTAATGACTTCTTAAGGAATAAATAACCACAAACCGACAGTTCATAATATGAATGTAGGAGAACATGCGTCTGTATGATTTCTCTCTGTTTATTTCTTACTCTCATTTTTTTCTTATTCTCTTCATTCATCTCTCTGCCTTTGCTGCATGTCTCCTTCGTTTTCTGCACTAGCTATCCATTCAGCAACACTGTCTGTGCTGTTTGAATTTCTGGGTAGCCTCCTGCCCTGACTATTTCTCTGAACTTCTCTAACCCTTCATCCCAGTCAGACAACTTCGCTCTTCTCCTGACGACCGTATCGTGTCACCATCTCAACAAAGTATGGTCACAGGATTGTTAGTAACTGTTCAGCGAAACAATGGAACTCTCCCCCTATCATATCCCCACTTATCCCCCATTGAATCTTTTAAATGTGGACTGAAAACACATTCCTTGAGCATTACTCCTGACAACAGTCCACAGAATGCTGGTCCACCAACACCCCACCACTCTTTTTTCTACTCACTAATTCCCTATTCGTCTTCCTGTGTGTGTGTGTGAGAGAGAGAGAGAGAGCGAACATTTTATGTAAACGTTTGTTTCTGGGTCAAACATACCTTTCAGGATACTAAAGCATCAAATCAGGTAGTAAACAAAACAACAGCTGGACGACAGGAGTCTCAACGCTTGGAGAAAAGGTAAGGTCATTAGAATACCGACTAACGGGATTAAAACAAGTGTTGGTAGGACACGACTGAAAGGATTGCAAGATAAGCTCAGATTGCATTTTATCAAGTTACACGTTTCTGTCTTTGACCGTCGGGGTGGGGAAGTCGGGGGTCTCCTGTTTCTCCCCTTTGAATTACCCCTACCTTCCTTACGTGCAAAATCACAGCTCTGTAAAGCATGTTTGAATGAAAAAATAAACAACCGCTGCAATTTTAGTCAATATTTTTGCACGATGTAAACAACTATTTTTATGTTTGAAGGTCAGACGACGCAGGTCCCTGGGAGCCTGTCGTGGCTCAGATGACACAACGACTGAACCTGGCGGAGGCCAACATCCAGGCCTTGAAGAATGCCGACGTCATACAAGAGGAGAGGACAGGTGAGAATGAAGTACAGCCGAACTTTTTAAACATTAACATTATTTCTATGTCATATCATTTTTACTGTGACACTACAATCGCCAACAATCAAAAATTAAGCCTGAACAGGTTTACTGAGTTATTGTTTTTGCGGGAACTTTGTATGAAATTTTATCGCTTTGTCTTTTTTTTTTCTTATTAGTTTTTTGTTTGTGTTCTTGCTTGTTTTTTTTTCTTAATTTTTTTTTTTTAGCTCATTGCCTTCAATTTCTATTGTAATGGGTTCATGTCCGAAGTGTAATGACTCGAAAGTATACGATTTTCTTCTCTCGTCCCATAAGCTGTATATTTACAACAGCAATAATTTGCAGTCCCGTACTCTGCCATGCAATGTGCATGTGTGACACAAAAGACATATATAAACAAAAAAGTATACAAAAATGTATCCATGAAGTATTATATGACTTTGAAGTATCAACGTTTTCACACAGGTACGGTGTACGTCCGCTGGGGTCACAATGATTGCCCAGTCCACGCTGAAACGGTTTACTCAGGTGCTTCTTTTGTTTCGCAGCTTTATGATTACACTTTTTTTTTTTTTTGGCTAAGGTGTTATCTCCGACACACACACACACAAAAATATGGTTTTATTGTGAGAAGCTTGTTTTAAAGCAAAGTTTCTTTGTATGTAATCACATGCGCATCAAAATACTTCCATATGATTCTCTCTTTTTTTTTAAATTAAAGGATACGTCGGGGGATCGTGGTACGATGATGCAGGGGCAGCATCGAATTACCTGTGTTTGCCACCTGAGCCTTCTTTCGGCAACCATACGCTTCTCATTAAGGGGTATGCGAAGGTATTTGGAGCGGAGTATGAAAGTTGTTTCGAGCAGGAGTGTAACACTACTCCTACCTGCGCTGTGTGTCGGATTCCGCGGACCTCTTCTGTAGTCATACCGGCTAGAAGTTCCTGTTATCCTGGGTGGACTCTGGAGTACTCTGGGTACCTCATGGCCAATGAGCATGCCTCCGTGGCCAACATGGAGTACATCTGTGTGGACGCCAGTCGAAGGTACCTTCCTGATTCCCAGGCAAACAACGATGGCGCCAGACTTTATTACACAATTTATGAGTGTGGTAGTCTAGCTTGTCCTCCTTACATTGGAGACAAACTTGTTTTGTGTGCTGTTTGCTCTAAATGAATACAAGTTGTTGTCAGAAAGCTGGTCTAAAATATAAATCCATACAACACATTTCTACTAGTAGAATTTTCGTTATGTTGTTTAGTTGGTTGTTTCCTTTGGCGGGAAAGTGCTTCCACCAAGAGGTGATTTGGCACTATGAAGGGAGAAGGAGTGTGGAGGAAACCTGAGTATCCGGAGAAAACCCACAACGGCCGGCCCTACGATGTCCCGAGATGAGATATGAACCTCTCTCTCTCTACTGTAGTAATAAGCGAGTGTCTTAACCACCTCTGCACGTGCCGGAACTAGATTCTTCAATTCCCTGGACGAAATACTCGGAACACTTTGCAAAACTTCGACAGGACACAGAAGACGTGTCCGACATTAGTGCCTCAGCCATGCTAACATTGTTTTTCTTAACCGGAAGTACTTAACCCCTTGGTTTTCTGCGCATATTTTCGCGCACAAATTACAAGAGGGCGGATACTGCAGAAGGTGACTGAGGCCACAGCAATCGAAGAAAGTGTTAGTGGGACGCAGGCAGAGAGAAACGACATCATCACAGACACAATCAGATGAATCCACCAAAAAGGGACGAGGGAGGGCGACTACAACCTTCATCTAAATAACAGATCCGCTGCTCGGTCAAGCCTCTCAGTCTATCTTTATTTCGCCTAACAGCCTAGTGCCCCATCCCACCCTCCAGTCCCAGCCTCTGTGGACAGGATGACGGCAAGAACGGGCAATGGGCAGGGCAGGGGGCTCCATTTCAGTTAATGAAATGAATTCTCGGGAGACGATAATACCATGCAGAGAAGGGGTCAGGGATGGGGAAGCTGTGGAACAGTCTTTCCTTTGCTCCCATTGCTTCGCACTAGAATCCTGGACTCAGGACATAGCTTGTTGCTAGGCACCAGAGACTGATGTAGTCAACTAACGAGCATTGGAATGTATTACAGTGTCATCAGTGTCCGTTGAGGTGTTGAGTGGGTGAAGAATATCCCCTGACCTGTTTGGATGATTAGTATCTTGGTAGGCGTGGACCCACCCGACAAAGAATCAAAGGGGTGGAAAGGACGTGTTCAGACAGCCTGACAAGACTGATAAACTTTCTCCAGGCAGTGATGCTTCCCACCGTGAAATCCCTTGCTTTCAACAATATGATACCGATGATACTTCAGTGTGTGTATAGCACCGTGAAAACAGTTTTATACGATTGTGTTTGATGTAGACAATAGAGTAAATGATAGTTTATCAGTACGCAAATATACTTTAGAGTGTAAGTGATGTTGAGCGCGCGTGGCTGTATGTATGTCTGTGTGTGTGTGTGTCTATGTGTGTGCGCGGGCAGTAGACACGCATAGTTTGTTGTCACGTGATCATGTATAAATCCATCAACTTCTGATCAGTAGTTGATCGAATCACTGCCGTCGGAAGACGAGAAAACTCCCCAGTCTGAAAGACTTAGTTCAACAGAAGCCTAGAGCCAGAGACAGTTCTCTGCCCATTGTTATATACAAACACAGTATGGTTGCTCAACTCACAGTTCCCTCCCTTTCCCTACTTTGATCTCAATCTGAACATGGGACAAGCTCCTCGTCTTAAACATCGTCTACGATGAAAATGACGATAACTATCACTCCATTTCGAATACACTATAATTACTAGAGTACGCAACCAAAGTACACTCACAATTCTGACCTCGCGACATTCTCGTCAGCAAGGTAGCCATCACAACAAGGGTAGTCTTCCTTATGTACACCTACTGTACTATACACCTGTACACGGCCGCCAGAGGGAGGGAGCGCCACGCCAATATATATTGAATTCAAAAAAGAGAAAGAGAAAATAACGACACAGCTGACGGCAATGTGGCTGACATTATGTTTCTCGTTAATTAGTCCGCTGTGTTTACTTATGTTGCTAGAGTCGGAGCAGTAAGCTGTATGTATTATTATAACGTTCTGTCGTAATGAAAACATCACGGGCCGCCACTCGGTTCTATTGACATTGACAGTTTTTTCTCCGCCCGGGGCCGCCACGAGCCTAGAGCCTCCCTGATCCCAGATAACACCCTGTTGTCAAAGCCAAATGAGGACATGCTACAAAAAATATGATAAGGTGGCTCAGGTATCCGAACTCCCCGCCCCCAAGTCCCCCATCCTGGCCACCAACGCACGCACGGAGATAACACACACAGACAGACGGCAGCCTGAGGCCTTCGACGGACGGTTTGCAAATTGCAACCTGTTGCGTGCTGTGACACCCACACCCGGGGGAGCAGTGGCGAGGTCAAGGCCAGAAGCCTTACTTTGTATTCCAAACGTGGCAAACGACCATGTGACGTCACTGATAACTTGACCCCCGCTAACAGCCGATAAAGAGATTGTTTCTCGAAGTGTGGCGAGCGACCCCGTTGCTACGAGAATGCTGGTGGTTGGGATCGTAGCCCTACAATCCCCTCTTCTGGACTGATGGTAGCGAAGACCACACAAGGGTCCAAATTCTTGTTGCCGGCGCAATTTAAGGGCCAGCTAAATTCCCCCAGTAGTTTAGGGGACTGGTCGCCAGGCTGTTCACATCTTTTTTTCTATTTTTGCCCGTCACGTGTTGCTAGGAAGGCCTCAACATTTATCCGTCACTCTTACCGAAAGTAAAATTTGTCCGAGGACGTTATTAATTAAGTCCTCTCGCGCCATCGAACTTCCAGCCGCGCGAACTCGTAACCTGTACTTAACGAAGTGACAATATTTGCCGATAGCTCTTGGATTTCTGTTTCCCTTGGAGATTAATGCATGTAAATATTGGTTCTTTACACCTCCCTCTTTCTTTCCTCGGTCTTTGATTCCCCCGCCCTCACAGGGGCCAAAGAAAGGACCTCAGGCATGGGACCTTCCACTCCGCCCCACCAACCCCACCCACACTTCTCCTCCTGGTTGCACTCCGTTGTTTGCCGTCACCTGCCCCCGCACTTTTTCTCGCTTTGCTCGGTGCCGAGGAAGTGTTGTCAGCAAATACTCTTCGTCGATTTTTGCATATCTGGGCATGCGCACTGCAGTAAACAAAAATCCATACTCGTCCCACAAACCGAACTGCGCAGCAACTGATTTCCGACCACTCTCGTCTTGTTTACTTTTCCTCAGCATTTTTGTATTGCCACTTACTGGGGGCAGGCTGTGCGGCTGGGGGTGACGAAAAGAAGAAAAAGAAGGAGAAAAAAAATGCAATGGTTCGATAGGTTTAACGTGTCTATTGTCGTGAAAGGCTGAATCCCCAGGGAATATTTTTACTGTATGGAATCAAACAACGGATGGGGCAGAACTTTCTTCACTCCGGTTCTCATTTTCTCTCTGTCTCTCGGTTGCTAGCTCTCTGTCTCGCCCATGCCTTCTTTCTCTTTCCCACTCATGGCATCATCTTGCAATTTTAATTAGTTTCATTGGCTGTGATTTTTTTCTCGACCATTTAAAGTTTATATTCTAATAGATACGGACTGTCTTGTTAAAGTAAAGTGAACATATCAACTCACAGAAAACTAAGCTGCAAACAGATTTAATTTCAATAACTAACTCTCCATCTTGTTTTATTCTTTGGCGGTGATAACGCCTCGCATCTGAACACAGCCAACTGATCCACCACCAGCCACACTATTGACAATGTGGGCAAAGTTTTATGTTTCGAAAAAGGTCAAGCTGTTAAATAAGAATCATCTGTCAACAATGGTGTATTACATTACGACTGACAAACACGGTCTGTCTACCATTCAGTCTGCTGGGGGAAAAATGTATTCTCGTCAAACAATGAAAAGAGTTCCTGTAAATATATAAAACAGAAAGACATTTCTTTACAAATATAATTTTGATTTAGTATTCAAAACAGGAAGCCTACTCCTAACATTTCTTGGAAAAAAATCCCAGTGTTTCAGCGTGCTTATAAAGACTGTATTTTCCATAATTTTGTGTTTCCTGTTAAACATAAAACCTCCTGTCACGTGACGTCCATCTCTGGATGTAGAGACAGTTCCCGGAGCGGCAAACAAGGTGAAAAGTTTATTAGTATAATCCGGGTGCATTTCTGTCTCATAGCTTCACGGACACCACACTTTTATGTGTCAGGAGTCAGGCAAGGGAGGCCAGCCGCGCTACGTCAGCAGAGGGCAAAGGGGCGTTATTCGCCATCAAAGGGCCGTTATCGAGGCAGATGAGGCTAGAGACTTGTAATTGACTTCATCAGACAGGGATGTAGGGAAAGGTCAGGTGAAAATCACCCACAGTTCCGCTCTCAAGGTATTTGTCGTCTGCAGCGTCAACGATGGATCCCTCCTCCCCTTCCTCCTCCATCCCCACTATTTCTCCTCTCCTCCGGGGCAGTAGTTGTCTGATAGCGAGGCCAGAATAAAAACCGCAGTTTTACCTGTGGTTTTTTTTTTTTTGTGTTCTCATATATATTAACGACTCGAGGTTCAAACTTATTTTAACGAGATTTGACCGGAAGACTGATCTTGGAAGCTGTCGTCTGAGATTCAAAAACAAATTTATAGCATTATTACAACGAAGTTGAAAATTTATTGAACTCTTGTGGTTAAAAAAATGGGGGAGCATGCAAATGCACATCATCATACGTGTTAAGTAAGACAAGAAATTAAATCAATTACTTAATTAAATTTAATTAAGAAATTTTTAAACTGATGTTGCTTTATAAAGGTCTAAATAAACGGATACGTACATTCAATTTTTTTTGTTTGCATGTCCATCCGACCATCTTTCTCTATTGTCCCATTTATCTGTCAAAATAACTTATATACTTTTGTGTTGTCTGGAAACTTGTTGGCTGTGTTCCCAAACAATTTGACTCAGAGTTACTCTTGCCTAATCACATTGCGCAAAAGGAAGGGTCAAAAGTTTGCCTTCGTGTTAGAAAGGCTTCAATTTCATTATTCCCACTGCACATACAACAACAAATTTCCCAGAGTTGTTTCCGATTACGCAGACAATATAAGCGACTATCGCATGTCGATGATTCAATATGTAGATAGCTGAATAAACATGAGAAGACATTTACTCCCTATAATGAAAAACGAGAGAGAGAGAGAGCAAACGTGTATCAATTACAAACGAAAGAATGTTTTTGTCATCCCTATGAACCTGACCAAAAGCAGAGCCAAAGGTAGTCGAGGAACCTCATGATAACCCCAGATTCCGGGGTCAAAATGTCTCCCTTGGACTGCAGAGACCGTGGAACTGGAATCTCTGTGTCCTCCTTGTATCGCCACATCTATCGTATCGTTCAACCTCTTGTCGGGCAAGCTGCTTGGTGCCAGATGCTCCAAAAACTGACACAAGGAGTTCATTGAGGCTGTATTCTACTCCATGTAAATGAACTGCTTCCGAGCTGTCTGGCTCTAAATCAAATTTTTTTGACACATTGAAGACACAAAGTTTTTTTTTTCAAACCATTTTCTTAAGTCAGATATTTTCTGTTTATAGCCTGAACTTTAAAACAAAAAGTTCTTAAACTATCTGCTGAATTCTGAACTCTTTCTTCCCTTTTTTTGCAAATGATGACCACGATTTATTCAAACATTGTGTCAAATATAAGAAGTTCTTTAAACCTGATAAACTGTTTTATAAACACACTCAAGACATGAATTTCTTCAAACTACTGAACTCTGCTTATGCAAAGATAGGGACTTCTTCTTCGGATCTGTTGCGATGATGACGCAGGTTAGCTGCCCATACATCACGTGTCGTTGACATATATATAATTATATAAGTTGCAGGCAGATGGTTGCCTCGTCGAGAAAATGTGTGTCCGTCAAATTATCAGCCCCCTACTATAAATAAAGTTGCATGTGGAGAAGACAAACAACAAAATGAATAAAAAAGATCATTGCAATAGACATGACCACAGACTGGTTTAGAACTACAAAGACGAGGCTCAAGCGTAGGAGTTGTCCTGCCGCTGGCTACAAGGCAGCAAAGATGAATTGTCCATGGGAGAAACCGGTGATAGGAGTCTAAAGGTCTTAACTGTACAAGACCTGGTCTGAGAAAACAGCTTCAAATTTCGACATGTGATTGGAGTGTAGAGAGACCTCTCAAAGGTCACGAATGGCCAACTCTATCGCCAACTGTTTCTGGAAATATGAGCTTGAGTTGGGTGTCTTTAGAGAGTAGTGTTTTGTACGATGTCAGATAAGCTGGCGATGACGAACTAGACTAGAAAGAGAATAATAGAAGGACAGACAGACAAACAAAATCTATCATAGGTATTTTAACTACGAGCATATCCTAAAATACAGTCTTTTAACTGCATAAGAAGTAGAAACTTATATCGTACTCTTTAAGGATCGATTTTTTTTCACCTTTCCTTCTCCACGCCATTCCAGTCAGCAGTACATTCAAGTGCTGACAGAAATTACCTTTCTATAAAAGCTATTAGACGTTCTCCGCGCTGAAACGGTAAGAACCCTCGTCAGGTTTTCAAGAAAGAAACCATAGAAGAGAGAGAGAGAGAGACACGCGCATTCAGACATCCATCAAGTCCAGTTCCCACTTTACAGGCGTCACGGTTAACAGAAGGACTGTAGGGACCAGGAGACAGTTTCTCTCCTGACATTTTCCCTGGGAAATGGCGCGGTCGTCTGCTCGGCAGACGTGATAGCACCACGAAGGTGAAAGGGTGTTTTCAGTGAATGAAGATCCAATGGTTTGGCTTAAAAAAAACGAAAAATGAAAAGAGGGAAAAAAATTTTTAAATCCCTATTGAGTTCTTTTCCTGCGGCGGTCTACTGGTGAATCTTCTGCGATTTGCTCGCTCATTTTGGATCACAGAATACTTATTGAAGGGGAAGAACAGTAAAAACTGTCAGCATTATTACAAGTGTTTTTGACTCTGTTCTTGGATAATTTTCTTTTGAGGTCGCATTTGCTCGGAAATAATGAAAGCCTAGAGAAAGTACTGCGATTTTTTTGGTTGAAACAACCGGTGAAGTGATTGTCGTCAACGCTGATATGTATGTGCGTGTGTGTGTCTGTCCGTAGCTTGATTTTTTTAACGATTAATAATGATTCATACGGTATATAATGCTATTTTCTCCCATAATTCTCTTTTTGTGGTTTTTTTTTTTAGGTACCTAATGTCTTTTTTTAAGGTTTATGTACCATCGTACATCGCTAGTTATTAGATCCTGACTATTATCAACATTATCACTGTTGTCGGTCATCATGACTACAATCGAGTAATTTGGGAGGTTTCCATGGTAACGGTTATTTAATGCACTATCCTGTCAGCAAAACGGTGAAGGGTCATCGGGAATGTAGGGTGCGCTGTACCCGTTCCCGTCAGCTGGGACCACTGAGAAGTAGGGTGAGGGAGGAGAGCCCGGATGTAGACGGTGATGATGTAACTACTCAGGTGTCTGCTTCCCCAATTCAGGTTATGATATTAATGCACACGTGAAATTATTTGCGTTGCCCGGGTGGCACGTGACGACACAATGGAAAAAGAAAATTAAGTTGTCCCTCTCTCTCTCCACATCCAAGTCTTTTAGAAGCACCTCGTGAATGGCGCACAACTCCACGCCCTACACCCGGCGGTTCAATCGGCTCGACTCCACTCCACCCTGTTCAAGGGGATCATACCCGCTACCTCTCTTCAAGCACTTAAACATGGTGTCAAGAGCACATTGCTCCAAAATTAATAATTACTTGTAGTCGTTAATGCAAATACGTACTTCTAACATTTTAATATCGTCTTCGCCCTCGTTCCTGAATTTGTCCACCGAGGACGGTGCTAAGCTAAGTACATGCCCTCTGGGATAAATAAATAAAGTTGTATTGTATACTCATAAATAAATTTATAAGCCGAGTCCTAGAGACCCCGGGAGATAGAAGCTGATCCTCACCGTGGTCTCTAGGATCAAAGGTCAACACCGAAGACACGAACTGACAAGCGGAAGGACACACAAAACTCTTTTGGGAGTGCGGACGCACCGACTCATCGAAAGCTGTTGGCGCGTAGCCTTACACCGCACACAGATGGCGCAGACACACAAGCATACCCCGGGCACCTTCGTCAAACACCTTTACATGACACAGGTGTGACAAGGCCAAACAACGGGTGACGGTTGGCACTCAACATCGATCAAGATAAACCGAGCTTTGTGTGTGTTCAGGAGACAGGTGGAGATGCACACTCATGATTAAGGAAACTTGAAAAAAAAATGAGGCCAAGCCCAAGGTTATCGTCAAGAAAAAGTAATTAAATTATGTCCCGTAAATGCTCTTCGTAACGTAAAATTATCCCGTAATCGCATTTCGTGACGTAATTACGTGGTCGTGTTATTTCCCTCTGGAGTAGTCGCACTTGTTTACATGGCTGGCCAGGCTCGTCGCGATGCAGCTTTAGTTGTACAGGACTTTGATTACATCCTGCTGGATAGTCACTAGAGAAAGAAAGTTTTAATCTTGTCTAGCTCCTGCCATCAGGCTTTATTTTCAGGGATATTTTTTTTTTCGATAATGATCCCTGTAGAACAAAGCCTTAGTCGTGAGAGACAACTCTCAGTGTCGCCGATCTGGACATCGTTAGATGACAGACAATGTTGCCTTCCCATTTAAATGAGCTGAAATTAGCCGTCAAAGCAGACTAGGTATTGGTTACATTAAAGGTCAGAATGGTGGTGACATGCATTTATATGGACATGCCGAGGACACGGACTCGTATTATCAGAACACTTGAAATTAATGATCGGAGGAAAACAAAGATGTCGCGATGACGGTGAATATTAAAGCAGGCTGCTCGTCTCGTATTATTTTATCGCTTTTAATGGCTTGGGTAGCAGTTTCGTTTATAAATAAATAAACATCCATATTGTTCAAAGCACTTCTGCGTGTAACACGAGTTTCTTTCATGTCATGAGAGAATCAAATGACAAATGACGATGGCTTCATTTCTTGTTGAAAAGGACATGCAGAGATTTATTTTGAAATTTCTATTTGAAACATCATTTAGTTCTTCATACTCTTTGTGTGGTGTGTTTTCCATTTTCCAAGAACGAGATATATTCCCCGGTGACTAGACAGGACGAGTGATGCCACGTGACTCATTTTGCAGAACAGTTGATATTAAAGGACTAGTGGGGTAGAAACTAATGAAAAGTGCAAGATAATATTCCTACACTTCTCGATGAATACTTTATTGCTTTATCGACATACACCTCGACAAACTTTACCATCCACAAAAAAGATATAATCAACACAGACTTCAGGATCATGTGTATGTTTAAGAAGTTAAAACTTCAGCCAATGAAGAACTTTGCATGTTAATTAAGCGAGTACTAACTTGACATCACGAGTTTGACCTCTGTCCTTGCCTTGGGATGCTTGTAAGAGTGCATCTGAAGAAAAGAAGAGATTTGGGGAAAGTGGTACCTTGTAGTAATCAGGAAGAAAGTGCTTTTCATTAAATTTTAAGATCGCACCTATGCGACGTTAGAATAATCGTGGGCAGCAGCACTCGGCAGGGGAGGAGAGAAGGGTGATGAGAAGAGCATCCCTGCCAACTGCAGATGGCAACCTTTCAATGACTTCTGCCTTTTCTCTGACCTCGCATGTGGCGAAGTGTTGGGGTGTGTGAGTACAGGACACTGTAAGCACTCGCTTGACCTTTCCACACACACACAGACACACAAACACACGTGCGCATGCAGGCACACACTCACACACATGCAGTGGTGCACCTTCCAGCAATTTTCCTGAAATAGAAGACGGTAACAAATTTTCGATCTCATGCTGAGGCAGGCAGTGAGGGTTCTTGTGAGGTCGCTGAATTTATTTCTTCTCTCCTCAGTTCCTGCCTGGAATGGAAAATCGGGATTTCGCCATCACGTACCGCCGAGCTCCCTGATGCAGTTTTGTGGTGTGAGATAGCCGAGTTTTAGCGCTGGTTCATGAGTTGAATTCTTTTCTAACTTGGGTCATCTTCTCTCTTCTGAAACGTTTTCTTTGTCTTCATTCGTTCTATTCACTCCTCCCTCAATCCTTCTCTTTTGTTTTGTAATTGTTTTAGTTTTTTTTTTCTCCATTTATACGTTTGCTTCTACGTTTTCTCTTTCTTTTTATTTTTGTCTTTATATTTGTTTGCATGCTTGGCTTTTTTTTTATCCGTAAGACTTTATATTGTCTGATGCATTGGCAATGAAATTTATGAGTGAATAAGTGAGGGAGAGATACAGGCGATAACACGATAACCTCTTGATGGATAGACTAACGTTACAAAACATCAACAAAAATATTTATTAAAAAAATGTCCTACCGTCCATCACCATCTCCTTTTTTTTTTTTTTTTTTTTTTTTTTTAGAGATCTTCTAACTTTTCTCTTGCCAGTGCATCATTCAGGACTATCGTCCATTGAAAGGCCGTCAGCAGTGGGCCGGTAATTCACGAGGACGCCATCCAGTTACCTCCTCTTGCCAAAACATTTTGTTAGGATCGCAAGCGGCACTTCCATGGCCAAGCGCTTGGTGATATTCAAATAAGCAGCCTGATGGAAGGGAGGGAGACTTAATTTCCGGATTTAGCTGACAAGATTCGCTGACTTTTTTTGAGGGAAAGACAGGACGACGAAGGTGCGGCTGACGGACAAAGAAAGGACAGCTTCAATGGATAAACCTGAAAGGATCGACTAAAATAAAAATGTACATCTCGCGAGTGTTGTTACTGGCAACCACAGTAAAATATATGGTAGGTGGGGTTAAAGGTGACCAGTATGTCTTCAGTAGAGAAGCTCCCAGATCTTATATTCAGTCATTTGCAGTCAGTGACAGGCCCAACCAACAGATGGTCACGTGATTTATCACGTAAGATTGAAATAGAGATTCAATGAGCCATGCAAAGCTAATATTATAATCCAAATATTTCTTTGGTAACGTGTGCAACGCGATTCGTACTAGTGGCTAAAATTTAATAAAACTGTAAGGCTGTGTGTGTTTTCTTTCTTTATTATTTTCTTTTTCTTCCGCTCAATCTTTGTCCTATTCCATCTTTATCCTTTTTCTCTGTTATTCTATGTTCTTTCCTCTCTTTATTCTTTCTCTTTAATTTCCGCTCACTCATGTTTCCTCATGTCGGACCCGTGTTTGCGGAAGGGGTTTGTGTGTGTGACAGAGATGACAGTGATCAACCTTGACTATGTCAAGAGAGACGAAGGATGTGAACAGAGAACCACAGTACGAGACACTAAGCAAAGCGAACCCTCGACAGTCCTTCTTCTAAACACCTGCTTACGTCATCTCTCATCATCAATAACCGCGCGTGTTGCCTGTGTTCTTGACGTCACGGAGCAGACACTATTCATCAAACTGTCCTCTGACGTCACCGAGCGGCCATGATTTATCAAGCTTACCGGCGGCCTCCTGTCAGTCGTCCTGTTGGTAGTGGCAGTCGTGGCAGAGCTCAGTGGCGTGCTTCGTGATCCGAATCCTAGTCTTACCTTATGTAAAGACCCCAGCATCCCTCGTATACGGCTCGGCATCAGGCAATGCGCAGTCCCATGCGCGAGCAACTACCTGGGTCAGTGGTCAGTGAGTCTGCATTGAGTTTTGAGTCAGGTTTCACTTTCATACATTTCACTTGAATTTCAACTTTATTAATGTGGATAAGTAGCAAACAGCTTAATATTGAGACCCCTAAATTTATAGTGTAACTATTTTTAGAATGATAGGTATACCACATAGTAGGAAAGGCACTCGGCGTTGCCTTCAGTGCGCTCGCGGACCAGATCAAAGGGCAGCGGGTAAGAGAGCACCGCCGTTTCTCTTAAGAGGTGATGAATATTTTTCTTTCTCTATGGCAACATTTAAATTACGTGGCTGTAAGAAATTAAATTTTGCTTGTTTATTTTTTAGCCAGAAACACATTTTATAAAGGTAAAATAAAATTTAAAATAAATATGGTTTAAAGAAAAATACACGAATTAAACTCGACCTCCACTAAAGAAACACCTGCAAAAATTTGGATATGAGAGGGTCGATTTGAATAGACTCCATCTTACATAACCATTAACTATGAATAAATTCCTAACACATGACAGGTTGACTAACCTCCTTGATTTTTTTCTTCTCAAATTTACCAAAATTTGTCTGCGTGTTTACGCATGCGTGCGACTGGAGACCTGGACGGATGAGGTTCCGTCCAACTGTGATCCTGCGTTTCCCTTTCATCACCAACACAGTGTCCTTGTAGAGGATAAAATTAAAATAATTTAACCGCCCCACCACTTGCAATACGAGAGGTGGATCAATGACCTAAAAATTAGTTTTAATATCGTAACAGGTCTTTCGTAATCGCAGTTTTAACGCTGACTCAGCCTAAAAATCAATGAGGGGGGAAATTAGAACTGCGAACCAGGAAACTGTCCTTTTTCATATTTTTCTTCTCCTTTCCCTCCTCCTTCTTCTTCTGTTTCTAACAAGTTGCCGAGCCGATAAAAATACAGAAAATCGAAGAAAGTAGGAGGGATTTTGAGAAGAGTTCAATTTGTTGTCCCTAGTGACATTTTAAGAACAGTTTTAGCCAAGTACTTTACTAGCGATCCTCAGGGGACTAAGTTTTTACTTACTTGCCCCCTTTTTTTATCACAGAGGGAGTTATAGTCTGGTGCGTTTTCGATCTGTTTACAATGTAGAAACCTGTGAGCTTCAGTGGTCACGAACCGCTCTTTCTCTCTCTTTCACTCACACACTCACACTCTCTCTGTCTCTCACCCACCCACTCACTCACTCACCTATAAGAGTGCACAGATCGTGGCAAATACTCGCAGATTGCTTCTCTGGGTCTCAAGTCTCGCGTTGTCACGTTCAACTATTGTTAACGCGAGACTTCCTGCCTGCGCCAGACCACATCGAAGCGGATGGCGAAGGTCGATATTGGCTTGTTCGTGGAAACCGTCTTGGAAAAAAGAAAAGAGCCGCATGTCCCAAACGTTTGAAAATTTCCACCGATCGTGTTTGACTTCAATCGCCTGCTGGCCGCCAGATCGGGTCCAGCCCTCGTCAGCTGCAGCTGCCGGTGGTCGAGAAAGTTCTGAGTGGAATTAGCCGTTGGCGCACAGCTGGGAGTCAGTCAACCGTGTCGTTGAATTCAATGGTTTTTTTTTTTTTTTTTGGTCGGTGTGCGGCACTTTGAGCTTACACAGACCCAGGCTCTGTAAGGGTTTAATATTATGTCAATTGATTTCCTTTCCGAGGGTCGCGTCAGCAAGTTACGAGCCCCAAGCGTGTCACGACAAGGTTCACAAAACATTTTGTTTACTGGCATGGTTGTCAATGTCCACTGCTCTATTTCCATGACGACTGCTTCGTAACTGATAATTCCAAACGATATTTTTTTTAAAATCAAAGATCGAATGATCCCTCAAATAATTGTCAAGTGAAAGTCTAATTATGTAATGTAATTTATTTTCAGCCCCACCTAGGTTAATTAATATAAATTTGATAATAACCAAGTGATCTCAAACAGCTGCTAAATATAACTGATTATGCTAAGCTACTTAATCATGTATTTTGTCTTTAGTTCAACAAGATAAATACTATTTCATTAGAAAGAGTATTTGTATTATCAAAGCAGTTGCTAAGCACAAGTACTTTGTTAACGTGCTTTACTTCCAAACCAACCTCAGCTAAAAACTATTTCTCGCTTCAGTCGATCAGTTGAATTTCCTCATATGAGAAACATAAACACTAAGCAATGACAAACATTCTGGTTTTTTTTTAACCTATCATAGATTTTGAAGGATTATGTATCACAAAACGTCCTCTGTTGAATTAATATCGAAATGTGTTCATGTCGAGGGCAAACTAAGTAGGGAGGTACATTTTAAAAGGTAAATTACATCTAACAGAAGATTTAATTATGAAAACGGAAGAAAAATTCCAATAATGAGGAATCCATCCACATCGAGATGCGAACTAGAGGAACTTCATTCCAGTCTCACCTATTTTTAGAGATGGGCCCTCGCCAATCGCAGTCATTCAGAAGTCTTTGACCAATCAGCGTCGGTGACTGGCTCCTGACACATACATCCGGTCTGGGAAGCTTGACAGCCATAATACATTATTCATTTCATATAATCGTTCCTGAAATGAAGAGTTCAAAAGGGAGCGCCACTATTGCTCCAAAGGCGAGAACTACAGAGGAAAAACGGAAGTGAACCAGAAAAGTCTGGAGTCTGTGTTCGTCTCGAGCAACACTTGCAGACAGACGAATCGTTTTGTTGTTTATGTATACTACCTGTTACGCATTTCAAGCTTGTGTTTGTTTGTTTGTTTTTGTTTGTTTTTTTTGGTTTTGTTTTATTTTCTGCTTGCTTTGTTTGTTTGTTTTTTTTTGGTTGTTGTTTTTTTGTTATTTGTTTCGTTTTCGGTTTTTGCTTGTTTGTTGTGTTTTTTGTTTTGTTTTGTTTTGTTGTTTTTACCGCGTATTGCGTGCCAAGGACCGTTGTCTTTCACAAACATCGCAAACTAAATGCTGCCAGGTGACCTTTCCTTGTGTCAGGTCAAAGGTCACCATTCCCAGTTGCAAGCTCCGTGCCGAGCAGATGAAGAATCCCCGGCGCCAATCGTTGTTGCTGTCGTTCTTTTTTACCTCGGGCGTGTGTTGCAGGCATGGCTGCCTTTCTGAGACTCGCAATGAAAATCGACTTTCTCCCAGGCCTCGTGTTCTGCCCCAATAGATCTTCCCGTCTCTCTCTCTCCCCTCCACCCCTCACCTTATTTATCTATCTCTTCATTCGCCGTCCCCCTTCTCTGTCAATGACATCAGAATGTATTTTGAAAAGGCCATGATACCATTAGTCGCCAATGGGTCTCGCTCTCCGAGATATGTAATGAAGACGTTGACAAAAAGTGTTTCGTGTTTTTTTTTCCTTTCCAAATCTGTCGGAAAATAATTAGAAATCCAGATAAAGAAGGATCAGGAGATTTATTTGGTTATAGATCCGTCAGCTAATCAGGTTGACGTTAGCCATTAAGATGGCGGACCGGGGTGTCTTGGCGACAACATACTCCTTGGTCTCGGTAATCACAAACCATACGAATCGAAACTCTGATACTGTACTTGTTTACCAATTTAGTGCCAAGAGCTCTGGAAGATCGGTGTCAACGATGCTGACAATACTTCAAAGTTATGAAGTTGAAATAATTTCATTAAGTAACAAAGGTACTAAATGACTAATTGAGATAAAGGGGGCATAACTGGCTTAGACTACAGAGTCCAAGTGAACTATTCCAGCAGACAGCGAACTCCAAGTGGTCCATCAGATGACAAATTTTTAGTGTTTTATTCTAGAGAGGACATCAACCACCGCGCATCAATGGAAAAATCCACGGACCAAGTAAACAGTACATCATGAAAACTATTGCATGTGTGAATGCGCACGCGCGTGAACATGTGAATGTGGAGGCAAGAGAGAGAGAGAGACCCTCAGAAAATGGCAGACTAGCGTTGAACATCCTTGCCCATCAAAAAAAGGGAACACCCAACTGTCTCTGAATTATTTGGGGAACATCTAGAACAAAATATGTAGGATGTATAAACAACACACTGCGGCAAAGAATGTAAAAATAAATAAATAAATAAATAAAAACCAACTCTCATCACACAAGTTGTTGAAAACTGTAAGGTCATCCCCACAAAGAACGTACAACCTTTACAAATTCTCATTTAAAATATATTATGCAATATAAGAAAAACTAAAGCCGTTTATTCTAGCAATTTTTGTATGAAATTATAATCAGTATTTCCCTTTAAGGATTGTTGTTTTCTTTTTATTCTTATCTTTCACCTGCAACCTCTTACATTTTCCTGTATTTTTTGGGGGGGACTTTGTCTTTTTTCTCTTATCTCTCTTTCTTTTTAACAAGAAGTATGGACTTTCCAGATTGTACCATTGATTAGACTGTCGAGTTCAGCCTTCACAAGGAAGTCGCGTTAAAAAAATACTTATTACACAACATAAGAAGAAAGAAGCTGTTTTTCTATCAATTTTTTGCCTGAAGTTTATTAGCTTGTCAAGTTTATCCAAACCTTAATTTGCGGCTGCAGAAAGATGCTAAAAATAGTTCTGTCGGCAAGGGCCATCTCCGGTTCAGCTGAAGGGTTTCCTGGACATTGCTGACGTCACAGGCGAGAGCTGGACCCCAGACGCTGCCTGTCAATCTCCGATAAAGTATTTTGGAATCTTCTGGTATCGGGTGGTACCAGACGACACATTACGTCACAACAGGTAACATGTTCGTGCTAAAAATAGTTTTCTGCCCACCCCTTCCATGTTGAGTTGATGAAAGAACGCGTCTGGGAGCGATAACTCGTTTTTCATCCTCCCTTCTTTCTATTTCAGTCTACATTGTTTTACCTTCTGGTGAACCATTTCTCGAGTTTATCTTTTGTTTCTTCTTTTCGGTTTCTACCAATCTCTCCTTTTTATCAGTTTGCTCTTTTATTTTCTGTCTGTCTGCTTGTTGGTTCACTCTGTCGCTCAACACACACTCTCTCTTTCTCTGTCCCACTCAGCCACACTCCCACCTTCTCCTTGTTCACACTTCATTGTTACCCAGACCCTTGTCGGACTGCCACGCTTTCAAGCCACCGGTCGTTGACAAATCGATTCACCTGGCCTCACAAACACGTCGCTTCGCGGAGTCTAAACAACCCTGGCGGCTCGCCTTTGAAGGTGGGGAAAGTGTTGAAGGCATCGGAGCGAAGCGGCCGCCCAACACGCCGCACGTGATGTCACAATCACAGCCCACAAGGCTAACGGCTTGCAGGCGAAACGTCATGGAACCCGTTGCCCAGGCAGCCAATCAGTCCTCGCCTGTCGGCAAGAAACGTTTGAACTGTCCTTGTACCTTGTGATTAATCTTGAGCTGATCAACGAGTATGCAACGTGTCCTTCACGCCCCATGCATGGCTTTTTCAGTTATAAACACTCATGTCTTCGTGCTTTTTAACAGCAAGTAAAAAAGAAGAAGAATAAATGGAATGAAAAGATAGAAATGTGTATGTGAGAGAGAGTGGCACACTGAAGTTTGACAGACTCGACCAAGATGGTTCAGAACAAAGAAAAAGCATTTGTATCGCTTTTAATCAATTTTTCAAAACGTTTATGAAAGGTTATGCTACAGAAACAAAATATTTTGGAGATTGGTAGATAAAGCTTCGAAACACTTGCCAATCTCCATATCCCATTACTTGAATGTCCTCTCTCGCTAGAGCTGCAGTTATTTTTATAAACGACAGTCCTTCACGCCTCAACTGATCGCTCTGACACCTAAAAATGCAACAATTTATATTTTTATAAAATTCATTACATTTAAATCTGTGCATAACTCCATGTGTATGCAGGCAGATTAGAGAACAAAGAAACTGCCGGATCGGAAGATACGAGTTTTTTCGTCTCGATTTGCCAGGGAAAGTGGGACTGATGGCGGCCATGGAGTCACGTAGTCCATTTAATATTTTCATTATTTGAGTCAAGTTTGTGATGTCCACTTTAAAAAGAGCGGATGAAATATTTCATACATTTTTTTAGTTTAGCAATCGGAGTAGTAAGTCTGGGTGCTCCTGTTCCAAGAATCAACCTTCAAACATCCTCCTCCCACTCATCCAATCCACCAACGAACCAACCAACCTGCAAACCAGCCATTGAGCCTCTCTCACCTACTTGTTCATGTATACACGTGTTGGCACCAATGCCATTCCTTGCACGATCCTAAGCTTCACCATCCTATTTGCTGTCTTTTGACGATGTTATGAGGTCGATAGGGTCGTCTGATTAGTTGATTCACGGCTGTCCGAGGCTCTGACAAATGTCCTCGTGTTCCATAACTGACGGAAATGCTGTCGGAGAGGATTTCATCTAAGGTATATATGGACAGGCAGCTTATTAGAACCAGCTTTCCATAAACGCCGAGGAAAGAACAGACAAACCTTAACACCTGGAATCAGTGGAAACAGAAGATAGCAGCTAGCCCTGTAAACAGATGCCACATGTAGAGAAAGAACAAAGTGCCCGAGACGAGAGCTGAACCCAGGACAGCCAACCCTCACTGTATTGGAGACAGGCGCTAACCGTTGAGCCAATGGACCGCTCCCAACGAAACAAAAACTTTCAACAAACCAACATAACGAAGTTGGAAATAAAAGGTTCAGGATATAAAATAAAAAGCAGTGCCATTAGAGATAAAATTTCTTGCCAATCGAAAGCTGGAAGTCCCGTTAGGACGTTAATGTCTTGGTCGCCTTCATATAATTTTATACAAATAAACCGGCGAAGCCTCGGCGTTTAAAGGGAACAGACTGCTGGGTTCTCAATGTGCTTTTCTTTTTGTCCATCTTCTTTTTATATCGTTTAGGGTTAGTCGCCTTTTATCGCTGAGTAATGTGGTCTTTAAATCTGGTTGCCAGCGATTTTCATATTGCCAATGTTTAATTTCTTTTTGCAATCTTCCTTTTTCTTTGTTGTTTTGTTGCTTCACTTGTCCCTGGGTAGTAATCTTGTAAATGTGTGCAGCTAAGTCCCAGTGAGAACAGGGATGGTTTAAAGGATTGTACTTGCATGCCACTTACTCTTTGGCATGCGTATTGTCCCCTGACTTTTATATTGAGTTTGATGTGCTCCGAATTCAGTTGTAGTAATTAGTGGAGATAAATGCTATAAAAAAGTTATTGTTCATATTACATTTGCATGACACACGAGTGCATGGCATTCATTTTAACAGAGAAAAGTTTTTTTTAAAAAAAGAGAGAGATGGGGGAATTGAGGGAAGATGGCGATTAAAATAAGATCAAAAGACAGAAAGAGTTTTATGATAAAATCCAAATAAAAAAGAAGAAAAATGACTGAATTAGCTAATAGAAAGAAGGAGGGAGGAAAAAATAAAGCCAAAAGGACAGTCGGGTATGTATTGGATGGTTGTTCGTCCCCTCAGAATGTGTGCACCGGAACATTCTACAGTGAAAATTTCGGTGATCATGGCGGGTGAGTAAGTGAGTAGATTATGAGTTTACGAGATTATAAGCACAAGAGATAACGATGAACATTATTCGAAAAGAGTTAACCGCGATGGAGAGGACATATTTGTGAATGAAGACTAAACATATCAACAAGATATCTCTTTAACAATCATACAAAATGCATTTCAACAACTGATCTATTCTCCTACGTGTTTTTACAAGCATGCATCATGAACTGTATGTGTAAAAATAGTAGTGATGTCACACATGTTAAGTTGTATAATAAATTATTTCTAAGAGCTTTTATCAAAAAATATAATTTGCAGCTGTGCGTAGCTCAAACTGTCTGAAATAATTAGACAACAACTTTTCATTTTTGACAGAATTCCATTAATTTGAAATCATTTTGTTTCGAGGGGAGGGGAGGAACGATGGAAAATAAAAGATGGATCGCGCTTGACGAGTCGATCTACAATGTTTCGAGCTCGAGCGCATGGCGAGGGACGTTGTGTGTCCTGACCTTCTGTCGAGGGTCGACCTGATGATGATATAACGCTGCCGGCGGACTGTATTGACCAGGTCGAGATGGCTGCAGTACCTCCCTCATCCCCCAACCACCAACATCCCCCCCCCTGGAAATTGCATTAGACTGTACTAATGTTGTTTTGACTGTCGGCAGTTCGAGGGCGGCGAGCAGACGTGACCAAACAATATGGCGACATAGAAGGATGGTTAGTCTACTGAGCAATGTTTTCACAACTGCTTTCGTTACAGGGAGCTTTCTTTTGTCCTTCTTTAAATCCTTTAAGCGATAAAAGCTCATGGAAACACTTTCTACTTTAATCTTGGTGATGTTGACTACTGAATATACATGTTGTTCTTTCATTATTTATTTATTGCAGTTGATTTTCTGAAGTGAAATAGTTGTTGAGATATTGCAAAAGTATTTTTATTTTCAGTGAGTCATTTGAAATATTTACAAGAAGGTTCCACAAACCTGAAATAGTCATTATCATTATTTATATTTTACAACCCCGGTCACGTGGGTTTGCCAGGCTTGTTGACTGTCGCTAACTGTCCCACCTACTGCTGTGTAGTACCGGGAATCGATCCCAGCCAAACTGGGTACCCGGCTGATGACAAATGATCATCTTCCACAGCAACACACGAATGAAACATTGCCGACGACCTCTGGCAGACGACAAGAGCAGTTCTGCCAAATTATGTAAGGATGTGACAAACAGTGGAATGTTGATAATTCTCTAATTCTCAGCCAGAATCACGAGGCGCTCACACACAAACACACGCACGCATGCACACACAAACACACCGCCATCCCTTCCTTTACATGTATGCTATTTTATATCCTATATTATACACACGTGCATTCTTATATTTTATGTAATACATGCCTGCGTACATATGCACATTACATAATCTGTGGATACACACGCACAGTTAGATAGATGGACAGAAAGAGCTTCTGTGGGTAACCAGCATTAACCAGAGTTGTCATCTTGTGAAAACAGCACACAGTGAGAAGTTGTACAGACAGTTAAAAACAACATCAGAGACCAAGAGGAGGGTGAGAGACCAACCAAGGGGGGAGAGAGAAAGAGAGAGACAAAGAATGACAGAAACAAAAGGAGTGAGAGAGAAAGAAAATATCGCAGAAATCCGTGCAAGAACTCAATGCAATCAAACACCTGGCCCACGCAAGGCTTCTGATCCCTGTTGAAGAGTGAGCATCTTTAACTGATAACAGTTTTGACCAGAGAAGAAAGTGTGGGCCCCTTCCTGTCTCTTATTACCTCCCTTTACAGCACTTTGCATCATTGCTTTCCTCTTGCTTGCCTGCCTGTCTGCCTGTCTGCCTGTCTGCCTGTTTGTATCTTCTTTCATGTTATTGCGAAAAAAAACCCCAAACAAACAAAAAAAACAAAGATTTCTGATCGATGTTCTCACTACATCTCTCTCTAATAAACATATCTATAAAAAAATTAAAGAGAAATGTGTCTCATTACATGTTATGACATGCCTGACCTCGCTGATGACAGGATGGTGACCTTTGCACAGAGACACTGTCTGCTGAAAAGTTTAATCATTTACTTACATCACCAAGTCTGCTGCACAGTCTGATAGTCTTCAAATCCTTCTTTTGAATCCATTGTGCCGGCTCAAAATTATTCAACTAGACTGTGAGACTTTATGCTTAGATGATGCTTTGGAAAGAAGAAGCAGAGACAGATGAATGAAGGACCAGGACATAAAATTGTCGAAGTGTTTTATGAAACATTATAACTCAATTTAGTGCCTTTCTTGGGCTGGTTGGCTGGCTGGCTGTCTGTCCCAATGAATGTCCCTGATTTGCTGCAGTTACACACTGTAATTCTTTATTTCAAATTTTTATATTTTTGTCCTTTACTTCCTTTCTTTCGTTTCTCCTTTCTTTACTCCTTTTCTCCTTTCTTTTGTCCTGTTCCAGTGTATTGTCCTGCATCAATCTAGATGATCCCCTCTCTACATTTTTCTTCAGTTCTTCTCTCTTTGTTTCCTCTCATCACTTGTGCTGCCGCCTGCGCACTGCTCTCAGCCTGTGTTTTGAACTGCAGGCTTAACTGCCTGAGGTTTTAGCCATCTCTCAGACTGACAGACCGAACAATTGATCAGAATTAAATCTTCTTGCGTGGAACTGTAGAGTAGATGTCGATGAGATTAATTTGTTTTCGACGGACCCTATCCCCAGGAGTGCCCATGGTGCATGCGTCCACATGATCAAACAGCCAAAGCACGCGGAAAATATCGGGAGGTATTGACTGAGATCAAGGTATTGACCAACTTGTGGTGGGGCGGAGGGCAGACAAAACTAGGTCCAGACATGCAAAGCCATGGGTGGGAGTGTATCCACTAAATAGAATAGGTATTGTCCCACGTGTACGTACACACAGGCTTCACCATGATGACAAACATCACGAAACGAACATGTCCACAAACACACACACACAGACGACAGCAGGCAGACGACAAGAAACCTACTCACCTCCATAGCATTCCGCAGGCTGACCATCTCTCCGGTCTGCGCCACGTGTCCTATGATCCCCTGGCCCCAAGGGATGCGGGTGTCCCCCGAGGTGGACGGCAGGATGCTAGTCCCCGCATGAACGTCAAAGATTTTGGACACGAGGGATGGTCGCCCACCATGTCGACCCTCCACCAGGAACAGCGAAGCCTTGTCGGCGTCGGTCAGGCAACACATGTTGGCAACCATCTTGCTGCTCAGCGACTTGAGGTCGAGATCGTTGGAGATATCCTTGACAATCTCCAGAAAAAACGCTCGCTCGTTGGTGTAGCGCAGCTCGCGCTTGTGGTCGATGTCTTTGCTGGGGTACCTGGGCAGGCGCACCTTGGACTGAATCAGCAGGCTCAGCATGTTGACGGAGGTGGGAGGCAGGGAGCGAAACTGTCGCATCTCCTTCAGGCTGCTGCGGCGGGACTCCGCACTGCTATCCGGGGTGGGCTCGTACGTCCGGAACATGTTCTTCATCTTGGAGCGGGCGAAGTCCTGCCGCAGGTACTTCTTGGAGTTGGACCGGTGGTGGCGGGACTCGAAGAACCCGGACTCCCCGAAGCGGGTGTCCACGGGGGACGAGGGGGCGCTGCTATCAGCCGACAACGACATGTGCTTGCCGATGACCGGGGACATCTCCGGCAGCGCGTTCAGCCCGTGCTGCGTCAGCCAGCGGTTGACGAGGCCGATGTCGGCCTTGCGAAGGAAATAGTCGGCCATGACGTCAGGGTTGGCGTCCAGCCAATCCTCGACGCTGGCAGAAGTGTGCGCCATCAGGACACTACCGTGACGTCAATAACGGTACTCTCGTACTTGGACAGAGAGCAAGCGGCGGGGGTTTCCGTCACAAAAGATCACCATGACAACGTCTCCGTCAGCTTTGGCCTACTTTCCCCTTCAGCATGTTCCATTCTTTGTTATCTTACAGTCTCCCCACAAAGGTGGAACTTTCGAGGCATTTGCGTCTCACCTGCAGAGAAAATCAAAATTTAAAAAAAAACTAATGATCACAAATGTCATCAGGAGAATAAACAAATACCTGCGTCGTTACCTGGGTTCTTCAAGGAAAAATACCTTCTTTGCTGCATTTTTCTTTCCTTTTATATCGCAATATGCTATCGAAACATATTTCCTTAAACACGTTCACTCAATTTATTATTTTAACAGAGAGAGACCAGATAGATAATCAGGGTACCTATCGATAGCGTTGGTGGTTGTAGTAATGATGATGACATTGTAGTCAATGATGATGATGGATGTCAATGAGGCAACAGGTGTTGAAATATTATTGCCACTTATAACTACAGCGGGATGATAGATGAAACGCAGTACTTGTCATTTATCAGACATTAATCTAAATGAAACAATAAAAACAGTTTTTGTTGTATGGTGTTTGCGTAGTTCAAAAGCTGTCTTCAATGTTGTGATAATATTTGCGTGTATATATTACGATATATTGTTTAGAAATAACGAACGACGATAGTATCTGATGACAAGACATCCGGGGTTTGGTCAAACAAGCTCCTTGTGGTTGTTGTAGGGATGGGAGGATCTGTCCGTGTTTGCACACCGTGGAAAGTGCCGGTGTCCATTAACCAGGGTTCGTGGGGTCGTTTCAGAAAAATCACGCTCTTTATCGAGATCTTAATGTCAGCAAATAAACTGTAGTAGATAAATAAAATTTTTTTTTCTCTCTTGATGATGTAGGAGGGTCCCCTCGGGCTCCTTAACTGCAAGATTGAGTGCGTGCTGTATCTAGAAGGCCATCGAACCGTCTTGCGGAGGAAAAAAAGAAAACCCTGTCCATGAGCACGAGACACACACACTCTCTCTCACACACACACGCACACTGTAGCTATCTAAACCATCAATAACTCACCAACACACAGGAGAGAGAAAGATGAAAGAAATAAGAAAAATAGAATTAGTATCCTACAGAGGTCCAAACAATGCAATTGAACCCTGACTGATAAAATCACTTAAGGACGACATACATTTTGAAATACATGTAATAAATGATAAAAACATTCTAATCACTTGCAGATGTAATATTTCTGACAAACTACGGACAATTCCGAACATGTAAATAAGTTCACCACGGAAATTATGCGAATATACGTCCATCTGCCCTTAGCCTGTCTCTACCTCTATACCACTCTTTGTTCTGCGTCTGAATCCCTTCATTTCCGTACACTCTTCCTCATTCATTCTGTCACTTTGTCTTCTCAATCGAGTGAAGGCGTGACGGTGTAACGAAATTAGGAAGGAAGGATGACACACTTCCTGTTATTTGAAATAATCGATGTCATCTAACCGCAATGTCACGAAGATGCTCGGAAGATCCAGAGACGAGGAGACAAGCACTCTGGAGCTCCCATCAGCCAGTTACCTACAAAGATTCTTCACTGGAACTTTCTAGAAAAATTGATTTTCGCCAGACGTTGTTTTAAGCATCGTGGCCGCCCGCCATTCTCAACGCTCGATGCGTGACGCCCGTCGTCCGTGAGACAAACTCGCAGAAAAACATGAACATGTGGTACGAACCCGTCAAATTTCCTTCTGAAGTGATGACAGTTCGTGAACAATATGACTGATTGAGCTAATTAATAATTCAATCTCGCACAGGCCGTTATAGCCAACAGCATCTTATAGGTTAGAGGAGTGTGTTACATGAATACGTGACGAGAGTGCGTGACAGAAACATTTCACAGGAATGGAGGAAAGGATATGGAAGTGATTTCTAGCAGATGGATGATGGGAATTAAAGAGAATGTCTAGCATGCAGGTAGACAGAGAGACAGACAGACGGACAGAGAGACAGACAGACGGACGGACGGACGGACGGGTAACTGATCGATCCAGAGATCAAACAACTACCAAAATGGCTGACAAAACCTACAAAGGAACACACAATAGTGTTTGCACTTTGTGGCTTGTTCTTGTCCACCTTTCCGTGACTAGCGGCCCCTTTGATCAAGTCACACGCGAGGGATGCAGAACTAAATCATCTTCCCGTCATCAGTGCTCTGACCCTGTATTCCGCTTTCTGTCTGTAAAATTGAACAACGAGTTCTCACCTGTGCCACAAACCTTCCTTGAACCTTCTGGCATTTGATATTACCTGGATTTTGACATTTCATTAAGAAACAAAATACTTTGCACTCTTGTGACCCTTTAATGGATAAACTAGGTGCAAAATTGCTTTCCACTTAGTGGGTTTGGTTCATTTAATGATTTTTGCCTGTCTGAGCAAACAATTCTGTTTTGTTCAAAGCTTTGAACATCGAAGTATTCACCGGGGTTTCGAGATTCTTAGTTCCCTGAATGCTTGCTATCTGATTGAGCAACTCATTAACATATTCACCAAGTTCTCGTATTGGCTTTGGATGATGTCATGAGTACGAATCTAGGGCAATAATCAGGATGTTGTCGGAAAAAAGTGTAATTAAAGGTATTTTATGACAAATAACAGGTTATCTTCTACAACTCGATTCCAGCTTTACTCTTAATTTCAAATTTATACTCGGGGTAGACTTTAACTATGAAGACATAGAATAAGGTTCAGGAAAACCAAAACGAACGCGCTTGCTCATGAATGAAAGAAGCTCAAACACAAACAATTATTGCCAGCCTGCTAATTGCAATCAAAAAATCACATCTTTCTACACGCGGTACACATCTTCAAATCGAAGTTGTTCATTGATCACAATTATTAATGTAATCATGTAACTATGTGGTTCTGTTCTTCTATAACTGTTTGTGTAAAACTCCCATGATGCAATTATCCTCACGTCCTTATTTTGGCCGATTTCAAAATAATTAATTATTTATTCGCTAACCTGTCTTTCTTGTTATTGACCTCCACCAAGATGTGACAATATTGATGCAATTTCTTTTTACATTCATCACCAAAAGACTGAAAAAAACATTTTTCCGTAGATGGATTGCTTTGCCGTGAGCTAGCTCCAGCGCCAGAGAACTGCCACAACAGGAAGCTTCCTCATTTCCGGCAAAGAATGAACACTTGGCGGTGTTAAGAGCCCGGATGTGGTCAAAAACAGACTTCCGTCTTTTCACGACAACTTTGAATGGGAAAGTCGTTACGGTCTGTCTCCTTGTCACTGTCACTGTTTGTCTTAATTGCTGTCATGATCATTATTTTTTTTTTGTAGACACTAATTGTGACAATGTATGTCCGTGAGTGTGTTTCACGATTTAGGTTTTATTCGAAGGTTCTGGAGGACTAGGAGAATGAGATGAACACTTAATGGACAGTTTTCTGGGTGTAAACATTTGTCCGGAGCCTCAATAGTAAAGAATAATTCTCACCACTACTAGGTTAAACTGAGTTCCATGAACACTAAACGATTCTAATTAAAATTGATGGCTCAAGGGAACTACTTAATGTGTGAGATCACGCACGACAAAAAGCCAGCCAAGAAACAGAATGAAGAAATGTTAACTCGTTTTTCGAGATTGTTCTAATCTTCATGACAAGTACTAAATCTTTCAAACACCCAAGAATGCTAGTAATGAAATATCGTTACCTCGGGGTTAGGTCCTCTCTGGACCGGAGGCAGTGCAGGTCATGTGATTGGACCTGTAATTAGCGCGGACTTTGGACTTTGCTCACAGTCCACAGCTGTGGCTAAAGAGCTTAGAGATGTGGAAACTTAGCGGAAGTAAAGAAGCCTGAGGGTGCGGATGCATATCTGTTTCTAACTGCCAGTGTCTAGAAGGGAGCTTGGGAAACAGAAGCCAGAAAAATCTGATACAACAAAGTGTAGCATAGTGTTGCACGGTATTTAAGTAGAACTAAGACTAAGGAGAACCTAGTTTTGCGAAATCGCCCTAAGGTGGAAGCACTTTCCTTTTTAAATACAAGAACAAGTAGAACCTAGCTTAAATTCAATAATCGCATCAATCTGCATGAGTACACTGATTGAATATGCTTGTGTGTGTGTGTGTGTGTGTGCGCGCGTGCACATTTGATTTTGACATGGGTGTGCTCATACAGTAGTCTGTACGCGCATGCGCATGTCTTGTTCCGCATGACGGTAACGACTGTTCACTCTATCACAACACTTCCAACTCTCCACAAGCTCTTGAATGCTCGTTCTCTTGGTTTTTCACACTCACTGATATTGCATCATAGGTCACTGAAGTCAGCTGTGCAGTGATTGTGTTATTTTGTTTTGTTCGCCATTCATTACTTTCGTGCAGTTACAAGTATCACAAAGATTTACTCTCGTCCTCGTCTACTTCCGTTACACTAGACCTTAGGATGTGCTCTGTAGAAAATGTAGTGTATAGTGAATGAACGCAGTAAACCCCGAGCTAGAAAGCAGACAGCAAAAGAAAAGGTATAGAATAGACGACAATGGAGCTGGGAGGAACAGAGGAAACGGATACGAAACTATCGACGCATGCGCAGAAAAACCTTCATTCGCAGTTGGCCGATACTCGCTCACTCATTTGACGCTAATATATATATAGTTCAGTATGAAAACTTCTGACTCTGGGTGGATCAAAACAAGTACTTAATCAGGGTGGATCAAAAAGACTGCTGAGCCTGGGGACATAGAGAACACTGGGTGGGTCACGTGCACGAGCGCTCTTATCTCTTTTCGCTATTCATTCAAGTGGCTCTAAATTTACAAACTGCCAATTTGTCCTTCAAAATTTATGGGCCCTTTAATGCATGGAAATAAGATCCTAAGGCTAGTGCACCATCCTCTCTGAATGCATTCCCGTTGTCGTTATTTTTATCAGCAAAGTAATACGTCACGTTTATCTGCGTGACAGTCCCGTTGGCGCCCTCGCCTGATGAGCTCCGCTCCTTGTGTACCTTCCACGACACCAGCTGGCAAAACAACTCAGCGGTTAGCCCTTCTCAGTTCTTTCCTTTTAGGATTTTATATCATCCATGATCAGTTTTCCTTTTAATCTGTATTCTCGTCTGTTTCCTTCTCTCTCAGTCGGAATTCAAATGTTTGTTCTGAAACCTCGTGTCGATTTTTAAAAATGTTTTATAAAACTTTTGTATAAGAAGTAGTTTTTATGAAATAGAGAAGACAGGGGCTAGTTGCACAGCTGTTCTAAGGAAGAAAATTTATAAATGTTTTTTTTTCAAAAACCACTCCTGTGCCATTTAAATGTGTAAAGGACAGTTTTGTCTCATTCACCCAAAAAGTAGTTTTTAGAAAAGGTCCAAAATTGTCTTGTGCACTGGTTTTCTATAAACCCGATTATCTAAATATGTTTTAGGTTTAAAAGAGATTTAAATTAGAAATGTTTTCCTCAACTGACCCTAGAGCTATGGCCAATAACACAAAAATGCGCCTTCAAGTACACAAATAAATATTGAAGCGGAACATTTTTGAACAGAAGAAACTAGTAATAATAAAAAGCTAACCCTCCAGCCTTCCAACCAACTAACCGACCCAGAAACTACACACAGGAATTAAAGATAAAAGGTATTTCACACACCTACCATGAATCCTAGTATGGCAGTTGAAGGAATATACAGATCCACAAAACACACTATCGTCACTTTTCTATCCCGGGGCTTTGTTCTTTCGTTCCATGAACAGTTCAGCGGATGAACATTCACAAGATGAATATTTCAGTGAACTGTATGGCAGACTGACTGATTCACATCACTTCACTGCAAAATCTTGGCTTGCCTGGCAACTCTCACGGATCCAGATCCACTCAACGCACAGCGTGTAGTCATCCACCTTGCCTGGCAACGGCTCGTGGATCAAGATCCAGCCAACACTTCAGCCATCCGCGAACTCTCCTTGCCCGGTGGCGCTGGTGTGTATGAAGGGGAGACGATCTGTAACTTCACGCGCAGGAGAGTTTCAGCGACAATTGGCGGAGTGGGACGGCGATCGTAACGACGCTGATGACCGCGGGAAGCGGCACGCGGAACGTTGTCATCGCGCGGCGCACGTGGAGCGAGTCGCGTTGTGTGCTCCTCGTGCAGCGTCCCACGGAGCGGAGCGTGGAGCGGCAACAACCATTGACTGTCGCACGCTCTCCGCGTGCCGCGCGCGGCCGTTTTCCCAATCGATGGCAAGGGTTCGAACGGCACTGCGGCGGCAGACGGCACGGGGGAGAGAGAGAGAAGGAGGAGAGTAGGCGAGACCATCTGCATCGACGGAGCACGCGCAGGTCTGCTAGCCATGACTACGGCACTTCCCTGATGACTTTAAGGTACACGGACGTTTCGGCGCCGGACGTTTCAGAGCCGGACGTTTTGGCGCGGGGCACTTCATTTCGGCATTTCACGCGGGACCTTTAGCCGAAGTCAAGTGTGTGACGCCCCTTAGCTCACACATTTCTCTCGTCATTGTATCAATGTATCAGTGAACTCTCTCTCACTATCCCTCCTCATGTGAACCGTTAGCTCACACATTTCTCTCGCCATTGTATCAATGTTTTTTCTCAAAGCTGTTGCGCATAATCTGTGACAATCAAAGTGAACTGTCTGTGAAGTCTGTGTGTAAAATTTGTTTGAAATAAAGAATTATTGTGTAATCTAGTAGTTACTTTCATTCTTTGAGAAGTAAGTAAGCTCTCTCTCTCTCTCTCACATAATGCGGCGAAATGTCCGACTCCGAAACGTCCGGCGGTGAAACGTCCGCACACGGGCGCAACGGTTAGCGCCTGTCACCAATACAGTGAGGGTTGGCTGTCCTGGATTCAGCTCTCGTCTCGGGCACGCTCTTCTTTCTCTGCATATGGCATCTGTTTACAGGGTCAGCAGCTATCTTCTGTTTCCACTGATTCCAGGTGTTGCAGGAAGGTTTGTCTGTTCTTTTCTCGGTTTATGGAAAGCTGGTTGTAATAAGCTGAGTCTGTCCATATATACCTTAGATGAAATCCTCTCCGACAGCATCTCACTCACTCACTCACTCACTCACTTGTCTTGTGTACACTGGTTTTCTATAAACCCGATTATCTAAATATGTTTTAGGTCTAAAAGAGATTTAAATTAGAAATGCGCTGGTCAACTGACCCCAGAACTCCGGCCAATAATACAAAAATGCCCGTTCAGGTACATTTTTTTGAACAGAAGAAACTAGTAGAAACTCACTCACTCACTCACTCACTCACTCACTCACATTTGAACACACCACCTTTCAGTCTTCAGACCTCGTTGCTAGCCACCAGGCTATACAGCCGTTACCAAACAACGTGTCTAAAGTTCGTGAAGAAGTCAAGTTCGCCGTTTACAACAATGAACATATCCGCTGAACCGAGACGCACACGTCCCAGAACCGGTGACGTCATCGACAACGAGGCTGCTGTTAACGAAGATGACTAGTGCACGACGGACCACAAACACCCTGCTACTGTCCCCCTAGGTACCTCCAACCGCCAGGAACACACACGTCATACTCAATGGAGTGAACAAGACCGGACTGACAGACGGCAACAACCTACCCGATCCTCTCCCCTCCAGACATCATTGTACGCGTGGTCAGAGTTGCCTGCCCAGTCAATGGAGGACATCGAAAATGGACTACAGTACCCTACAAAGAACACCAACAAGAAATAAGTGACAAGATGGCCGTGCCCTCCACAGTTCATGACAATTGCTATCCCATAATGTCGAGGACTTTGTGTGGACGGCAAGACACAAGCAAGACAAGGGAGAGAATAAGTTCCACTGACCCAGTGACTACGCGACACGAGGTGTCCGTGCTAACGGTCACCAGGACACAGCACGGACTCACCCGTGAAAATATTTCACATCTTCAACTGCGACATCGACGGTTTGCTCGTGAAAACACACGATCCTGGCTTTGTACAAAGCATTAACGGGTTTGTTATTGTGTCTTACAGACATTGCTTGACGTCAGCAATACACTGCAATGTTTCTCTGACTTCCAACGATACTTCAGTCCTGCTTCTACACTTACATCGCAAGGAAGAGCTGCCGGCCGATATCCTTGTTTTAGTAAAAAATGTATTTAATAAGTTTTTGCATAGACTGCATGTACGGTTGACAATTTGATTTTATTGCAATTTGACACCGAGTTTAACCAGACAAACTCTGGACACAGATGAAACGCAGGGTTCGGAGACAGACCAGGAGGAGATCGATCCTCGGCCCAGAACCGGATCCGCTGGGGTGGTATGGTTGCGGCACTAGGAGGACAAAGAAGACTAAAAAGATAAGTGGGTTTGTGTGTGTGTGTGTGCTGCTTCCACCATTTTGTAAGTCTATGATCATGTTGAAAGCACAGTTACATCTGGACTTACAGGTCTACCACAGAGACGTTAATATTCGAATACCACTTCTACCTACCACAGCGTTCTCATGGCAACCTACTATTTCTACCTACGCATCTGGTTTTGTAACATCATTTCTCATCTCCATCTCTTCCCCAGAAGCACATTTTCCCGAGTTCCTCGACCATCTCACCGGAACATGGAGATGAAGCTGGAGTTTGTAAGGTGGCCAGTGACAAATCACTGTCATGTGACCCCCAGCTTTCATGCTCGTTGACCAACGGTGACCTCGCCACCAGTTCTGTCCATTTTTCACGGTTCCTCAAAGCCCCATGGGGAGTTAATCACACCAGCGCTGTCCACACTTTCCATGTATCCTCCTCCCTGTATCTTTCCTCTTCTTCTGTCTTCTCTTCTCCACTTTCCTTATTGTTTGGGCATCGTGGTGTTGATTCCCTCTCCGATTTAAAACAAATGATATCACAGATGGTTGGCCTCTTCGAAAGTGAGACGTTTGCGATTTCTTTGTGGCTGTCGAACCTTTGCAGTCAGATGTTCCGAAATGTTTGTAAAGGAGACATATACCCACGGAGCTGGCGCAATCACAAAGACATTTCTCAGCGAGAAAATCGCTCTTGGTGGAGATCAGTGGCGGGCAAACAGTTGAAATGCGCTCTGGGAGAGACAGGTTGCATCAATTCGGCATTAATGTCCTCCGCCGTCTTAACTACAAAGACAGGCTGGAAGATGTGTATGTGTGTGATGGAGGAAATGTGTATTTTTGATCACCTTTCACAGACCGCTGGACACAAGATCTGTTTTGTCATGTGAAGCATGCCTTTGCTGTGAATGTGATTTGTGAACGCTCAGGTTGTTACAGTTCTGGGCGTGTGTCTCTGCATGCGTGTGTGGTGTGAGTGTGCTCTTCTTTCTCTTTTTCTTCTCTTGCTTCTGTCGTCAAGGAAGAGTTTTTGATAACTGTGGCGCTAGCTTAAAGAAGTGAGAGAGAAGGGTTGTCTGAGGAAGGGTTGTAGTAAAGGAGGACATTGACTGTATGACGCATTGTGCTATCGCCAAAAACCAAACAAAAGCAGCAGCAGCAGCAGCAACAACAACAAATACATTTAGACATCATCCCCTCGTCCTCGCAAGTACAATTGAATTGCTGGACATATCATGAGAAAATTTCTGTTATTTCGAACGTTTTTAATTTAAAGGTATAAACACTTGAACTTTTCACCTTTTGTTTTACATGACTTTAAAGAAAGCAAATTAAATAAGGAAGAGTTTATTTTAAAGAAAACAATTTGATCCAAATCTGATGTTTTGTCCATGTCAGAAGGCTTCAGAAATTTCTGTTTGTGTCGTTGTCGCGTCGAGAAAGTCAATGAAAATAGAAAGATTCGTTTGTCAAGGTAGCACAGTAGGTAGACATCTTGCCTTCTGGTTACAATGGTGCCACAGCTTCAAGCATTCGTCTTCACTAGTTTTGAAACTTTATCCTCGGGCTTTTCGGCAGTCGGCTAGATTTGTTGTCAGCGACTGTTAGTATATACATTCTGGGGCCGCCTCATTTCATTTCTTAAACAACATTCCGTGAAACACGTCTCCAACATAATTTCTTGCAGAAGTGAGCTGTATGCTCGCCAGCCCATGCTTTTGGCACAGATACCTGCGAAAAAAACAGTGCTAGCTGCCTGGCAAATGTCTTAGTGGCAAAAGTTTTCGTGAAAATGATGATTTTTCTTTAAAAAAAAAGTTTCCTGTAGAAGCTTCTACAACAGTTTTTTTCAGGGCTGTTCAAATGGTTTTTAAACTTGGGAATCCTCCAACCGTAGACAGGACCATCAAGTGTGTCTTTCGGAAGCTGGTGAGATCCCCTCAAACTGTGTCTATCAACATGGGAATAGTTTGTGTGAGCTGCACACCTTGTCCCTCACCTGGTACAAGTGAGACACCCAGAGAATGACTGGCACATCACATCACAGTGCCTGGCGTCTACCATCACAAGAACAGTTGAAACTATTGTATTTTTTGTCCAACTTTTCTTTAACTTTTATATTTATTCTAGTAAAAAATTAAAACATTTTTCACTCTTGTATATGACGGTGTGTGCTAAGTTTTTTAATTGGCTTTTTTTTATCGGTTCTTATTTTTTTGAAACATCAGTGTTGCTTTTACGGGAAGGTGATTGATACATGCTTTTGAAGTCTGGTTTTGTTTTCTCTCGTTTGCCCTAACCACCAACTTCACGTGCTAATGAACTGCTGAGGTCACATGACGGCGAGAAAGACATTTGTATTTGATTTGCCCAACTTTGATTGGATTCCAGTGTAACTACATTTTCTTTGAACTTAAATTGTCATGTATAAATGTGTGTACCTTGCGTGGTATAACTGGTATATACAAGGTATGTTTTCCCATAGCACAAAGAGGGATGTTGGGCGAGATGTTTCTAATACCTGGGTAACGTTCAGTGTAAACTACTACTTTCACTCCTTCTGTTCTCAAGAAAAATTCCTACAAACATCTGTGACGTAGGCCTGAGACAGGAAGTGTCGGTCACTGCGAGTATTTCAACACAATGAATGGTGTAGCAATGAATTAGATATCTATGAATAAGATCAGCCATATCCATCAATGGGACAACTGGGTCATATGTGAATGAGGCTCTTCTGTGTACACATATGACGTCACGACCCAGATTGTGGGAAATAGTACCCTGTACTGAGTCTTACCCAGGCATCAGGAAAAAATGTACACCCAACTAGACCTTTGAACTTAGTTTTGTTTGACTTTGGCTGGTCTTTAAGACTGAGAAGAGATAGAATCAGAGGCTTCCCAGTATGCTGCGCGTTTGCTTCCGTTGCACAGTGCCCGGATGTCGGCTTCTTCATTTCATCTGCTTCTAGTATATCCAGACACGGGAGACTACGGGTTGGATGGGTCGACATACAATGGAAACGGAAACTGATGTTGGGTTCGAAACGGGAATGGTTGTAGCAAGGAAGCCAACGAGTAAACAAAAACAAAGGCGAAAAGGCAAAAGTGCAG
>SRHC01000950.1:1180593-1201887 GCA_004794325.1 Pomacea maculata | reverse complement strand
TGCGGTTAAGTCGGCCAACTTAAGTAAGAAATTTAAGTTCGCTTGTGCACATCAGCCCCGGGCTCTTCCTCACTTTTCTCCACAGTCCACCGTGTGTGCCCTCGTGAATAGCGCTCATCTCGTTACCGGACAGCAAGGGGGCGTAACGCGCGCTGCTCTCCTCCTCTCCCCCCCCCTACTACCCTGTACGATGCAGCATCTCCACCCCGCTTCCCACCCGGCTTCTCCTGCACATTTCTGGCTGGCTTCAGATTTGATGGAAATTATTGTTTCTTCTTCTGTTGCAATATTCATCGTGTTAGAAATGTTGGCAGGATTCCAGGGATCCTTCTGCGTGACCTCGTGCACGATCCCTTTCCGGTTGAGGGATTCCAATCTGGCGTCTTTGAGACAGAACTCAGACACGTGACACAGACAAGAAGGATGACACACGGTGTGTCAGTTTTAGTAGTTTGCTGGAGACCATGACAGAAGCGGATACACGGGCCTGTAGTAGTGGGTATCGTCTACTGTAGACCACAGAGAGGGTATCGTCTACTGTAGACTACAGACAGGGTATCGTCTACTGTAGACCACAGACAGGGTATCGTCTACTGTAGACTACAGACAGGGTATCGTCTACTGTAGACTACAGACAGGGTATCGTCTACTATAAACTACAGTCATCCCTGTAACAGGGTATCATCTACTGTAGACCACAGACACCCTGTAATAAAGCATTTTCTGCAATTACAGTTCCAATTGTAGAAGCTCGTTAACACCTGCAGCAACCCAGAGTAACAAGTCGCGCGAGCTCTATTTGGGATCACGTGACTTAAAGCAACACGTGCATCAGGTAAGAATAGAATAACGGACGGGGAGGAAAAATCACATTAGTTAACGTGTGAAAGTCAACTTAGAAAATAGTGTGTGTCACAAAACTAAAATTATCCTGACAGACCACAAACTATTGTTGATTAGTACACCGGGATCACGACAGATGAAAAGCTTACACGAGGTGACAGAGCGCGCGCTATTCCAGTATACCCGTATCACGGATGCCGGTAGAAGTTCTCAATACACAGGACTGATGCGACTACATCGTCCGGATTCTCAAAATACTGTACTGGGATACACAGCTGTCCCTTGATACACAGCTGTACCTGGATACACAGCTGTAAGTTGATACACAGCTGTACTGATTTTACTTACCTGCGCCATGTTGCTCAACACTGTATACTATCTTTGTGTCGGCTTGTCGAAGGTTAGACTACTTGACTCAAAATTTTAAAAAATTATTCATGACTGGATCAACAAAAGTTATTGGAGAGAAATCAAGGATGATTTTCCAGGTGAGTTCTTTTTTTCAACAGCAAACGGTCTTATCTTTGAACCATCAGTGATGACAGATACGATGATCGTGGTGATATTCGACTCGTGTGTCAACTGAAGTGACACGGTGCGACAAGGAGTGAGCGAAGCTTACCCTCTCCACAAGTATTAACATAACCGGACGTGTGTATGTTATCACCCTGACACCAGGCGGCACCACGTGACTCCTTCGCTGGATCTAAGCTCTCTGCGACCGGAAGCTCGACTTTTACTAAAGAGGAAACGGCCTTTGTTGCCCATTTCATCATCGACGATCGTGTGTCTTCTCACCCCGTCAGTGGATTGACTTGAACAGTCCTGCCGACCTCCAGATGACAACCTCGACATCAAATCATGGCGAAAAAATGGAGGAAATGTTTAAATTTTCTGGTAATAAAGAAGCTGTTTTAATACCCAGGGTGATCAGGTTAAGAGGTCATTCAATGATGAGAAAATTGTCCTGAATGCAAGTCACTCCTTGTTGTGGCTGATGAAGAGGTGAGGACCAATCAGGACCAACCATCCTGTAGTTCATTATGAAGCAATCTTTCTCCTCAACAGGTCGCTTTCACAATATTAACACCAAACAGTTCAACTCAGAGACGACTGATAACCGACGGAAAATATATATTGTATTCAACACCACTGCCCTGGCAACATCCCCCCACTCCACTTACACCCATTCACTCCTCCCTCCCCCAAAACAACTCCCACACCTCCCTCGCCCTCCCTCCTCCTCCTCCACCCGCCATCCCTCCCCCGTCGACGTGTTCATTTCGTTCCTCGTCAAAGAGTCAATATTTGCGCTGATATCTAATGCTGTTTAGCCGCTGTCCTGCTGTCTTTCACCTCAGTCTGCGAGCAGTCAGGCCTGGCAACAATCGCCATGTTTGCCGAGCGTGTTCGCCGCGCAGGAAGTCGCGCAGCGAGATTTAGGCGACTCTCGCGAGACTAATTTATGCAAATTTGTTGTGGCTCCTTGATATTAGACTGGTAAGCTGCGCACAATGGAGGCAAGACCTGTAAGCTCGTGTTAGTCCTGTTGTTATCTTTACCCGACAGTTTGCACCCAGCGTTCAACGGCGGCTGAGCCCCGGAACCCCTTTCGTGTTTTCGTTTTGTCGAGTCCTCAGCGGCTACAAGGGATGTTGCTCAGGGAGCAAGAAAAAGACAAAGACATGTCACTTGGCGAATTTAGAAGGTTTGTAATCGAGGCAAGCATAATTCTGTCCAGACGGGATTAGTCAGTTGCCTAAAATATATATATAAAAAAAGCAGAACTGTAATGAATCCGGAAACATCAATCTACACCTCAAAAAGATACAGTGTGGTTTAAAAGTTTAAAATGAAGCCTGAGGGATGGAGTATTAAATACAAGGGGCTAAAACATAAACATATATTGAAAACAGAATTTTGAAATAATTTTTAAAAACATACTCTTGGACGGTTGAGACTGAAAACTACTCCCTTCTGTACAGAAGAGGGAACAAGGAACATTCCGTGTCTGTAGCTAGACTTGAGATGTTGTACTGGGGTGGAACTCTATTCACACACCAACTCACATTATTTGTTTTTAATAAAATATTATCTCCAGTGAATAAGATTTCTTAATGACTCTCATCGCCCTGTAGTATCCCCCTCCCCGACAACTCGCCCCACTCGCCACCTTCTCGACAGGATTGTTCTCAGCAGGTACAATCCGCGCCCCTCCGCCTCCACCACAACCTCTACATCTCGCCAACATCTCGCCAACATCTCCCTCTGCTTGTGCACAGTTGGCTTCATCTAGTTGCCCCCCAGGAGCTCTGACCAGATGCTGTGCATCATATAGAGCTCGGCTACTAGCGACACCTGCGCCTCAACTCTCTTCTTCACAGCAAGGGGCTTGAACTCTGTTCCAGCTCACTGGCCTCGTCTTGAGACTACGACGAAAGAAAGAACTGCCTCAACGAGAGAAAAGCAGAAGAAAACGAAGCACAAATAAAATAAAATAAAATTGTACTGAGAACAAGATGGCCGCAGAAGAAGATCACGGAGGAGTTTCTGGGCGCCATTAAAAGTAAACAACAACATTCTTCGTTTTGAATGAATCAAAATCAGTTGAACAGTTGCAGCCTTATAATCAAAATGATAACCGTAATACTCAATGCGGTATTTAATGTCCAGTCATTCGTCTTTCCCATTTTTTTTTTTTTTTTGCCTTATTTACGTGAACCGGAAGTGAAATTTTTCTCACTTGTAGCCTCATAAAACCATAGTGTGTATGAGGCAAGATGCATTGATGCATGCGGTCCTGCTTGCTGGAGTCACATTGCAGGATTCTTCGACTCAACATGGCGCCCGATACCATTAACGGCTCTGGCGTCACGTGCACTCGCGACTTGTAAATCCGTTACGGGCAATATGGCGATGCTGCCTCATTGTTCCGCCAATCGCCACGTATCACGTGCTGACAACGTTGACGTGGCGCTTTTGTTTGTTTGGGGTTTTTAATTTGTTTTTTTTAATTTATGCGGCGTATAAGTCACATGACTCGCCATGATCGCGTTGCTGGTACAATTTGATCCTCGGTCTTTTGTCCTGTCTGATGTTTTAATTAAATAACAAACATGATCTCCCTTTATCCCCACAACCTAAGGTGTCCACTATGGGCAACAACGGAGGTGCTGACGATGGCAAGATAGTCACGAGGCAGACATGACGAAAATATGACAAGATGGCAGACAGAAAGCGTGATTCACTCTACCATTTAGCTGTTCTAGGCTTGAGGAATTGTACGAACAATAATTTCCTTTTTATTAAACACTTAAAATTGTAAGTTCGCTGGTGAGCTCTTTCCGTTTTGAAATAACGATGACATTGTAAGTAAAAACGATGACTTTGTATTAAAAAAAAAAAACTGTAACAGTTACAAGTAAAAACAAGTAAAAAAAAAGTGCACGGCTGTTATTTGATATCATTTACAGAATGTTCACTGTACAATATCTTTTGGTGTTGTTTCTCTGTTGCACCCTGTTTGAGCCCTCGTAGAGTTCAGATTAAGTACAGGTTTCCGTGTCCGTCATTAAGTCCCTGGAGGGTTCAGATCCTTCCTTCCTTATTAGAGAAGTAATATGAACGCCGCACATCACATGCAACATATAGGTTGTAGGTCACTAGGATGTAACGTGTGTGTACACGCGCAGAAGCAAAACATGGTAGAAGAACAGATTTCCCAGCAACTACAGCAACATTGAACACAATATTCTAAGAATAACAGATGAGAAATACTTTCAACACCAACAAGATGTCTATCGTACTCTGCAAGAAAAATAAGCATCTTCTCGTGTCCTGTGACCGATTTAAAATATTCCAAATCTTGGAATTCAATCATAAAAAAGTTCGGGGGTTAATAACGAGAGAGAACAAGTTCAAAGAGGAATTACGACAAGCGCCTCTTTACACCGAGGTCGCTCATGTAATGACTGAGTTTTCTTGGCTAGACCCTGATTTGGCCATCAGACCTCTTTACACTAATCAGCTGTGTATTTTTGGAGCCCCCCTGTGTATCCCTCCCTCCTGCTGTTTCACAAATAGCCCGGATTAGGTCCACAATGCCGGAGTTTGAAGTCGGCGACAAGACACCCCCCTCGTCTGCGGAGCGACGGAGTCCGACATGATGAGGACAGTAGAGTGATGCAAGACCTGACACTCAGCCCCAGAGTTAGCAGGTCGGATCCTCACGATTCTATGGACTTTTCGGTTCAGTTCCTGGCCGGGGGTTGATGAGCTGTATTCATACGAGGTCCGTCACGAGGCTGACCACGAGGGCTCGCAGGTTACGTGAACCATCCTGGGGGCGTTTTGTCATGTCAGGTAGAACTCCGGGAGGTGAGGCTTACTCTATTGAAATCAGTCTGAGTAGTTTATTTGGAGATAATCGACGATTGTGATGTGGCAGTGATGACGAAGAAGAGAAACTTGAACTTTGTAGCTAATCATCGCCATTACAATGATCATGATAACAGTAACAACAACTCAGTCAGCAGAAGCTCGCTAGCTAAAGGCAACACACAGACTGGCAGCCACACACACTGATTACAGGCAACACACGTGTGTCTGTGTGTGTAGGGGTGTGTGTGTATAGATGTAAAGATCTAGAACTCACTAGAGTTAGGTCTAGACCTAAGCAGACGCAGGCTGGATACGGAAGTCAGATAACCATCATGGCGTCACCGGGCAGAAACAAAATTGAAGTGGGAACACACTTGAAAAACGAACAAAGCAACTTTTTCTATCAACGGTCAGTTGATGACGTCATCGACACCCGCCATGTCGTCCATCCGCTGACATGGGGCAACGCAGGCGTTTGAAAACGAACGTCAGATGATCTCTCAGAAGAGAATAAGAAATGAAGGAGGGATGGGGAAAGGAAGAATACAACAGCAGAAAAAAATGCTCCAATCGTCTATCGTGCCAACCACACTGTAAGACAGGTCCTGTCAGAGTGATGGTCGCACAGCCACCGAGGTCAAAGGTCGAAACTGTAAAGGGTCACGTACATAATTAGGGAATTATCATAGCGAAATTTGCTCGCAGATATTTCAGCTCGAAAGTTTGAAATGTAAATCCAAAACGCATTGCAAGTACACCAGTCTCGGCTCTGTCAAACTTCGCGTCAAAATAAAGCAAAACAAAGCATCAGAAAGAAAACCCCAACGAAGCAAATAATAATAATAATAATAATAATAAAATAAGAAATAAACACGAGTGTTTAATTAAGACATGACGAGAACGATTGAAGTAAGGACAGAAACGGACTGAAATGGAGAAGCGGGTTAATGTGAAGAAGAGTGGATGAGGAAAATGAAAAGGTAAAGAAAAGTCGGAGGAAGAGGAGACAGAAAAAGAGAAAAAAATCATCTACTAATTTCTCAGACCTCTCAACGCTCTGTCCAGAGATTTTCAACGTTATATCAATGATCTCTAAATATTATTAAAAACATTGATTGATGAAGTTGACATTCTTCGTATTAATAACTCAGTATTTTGCTTCATTAACTCGTTGCTGTTCTCCAATACTTACGATCCATCCATAATTGTCAGTTCCGACATCTCGTTGTTTTACACTGCGCCTCGTAGCTCGGCCTGGACAAGAAGTCAAAGACAATCGTAAATTTCCGCGCACCAAGTTTTTATTCCTTGTTTTGAGACCTTAGAGTCTGCTGACCCCACGTATTCCTGTCTGCTGCAGCTGCTACAGGAGAGGTCACAAAGTTCACCTCCCGCCTGTCATGTGTCTGGTGCCTGAAGCTTTTGTGGTTCACCTGCCGGTCTTGTAACGACGATCTGATGTGAATGCTGTTATAATCCACAGAAGTGAAAGCGACCAAGAATCGGAAACCTATCGCCATATGTGATTTACCCTTTCTGCGGCTGTGATGTCAAGGGAATGGAGGACGGAAGTACACAGCTTCTGGTAAATCCACGAGACTCTGACAGGAACTCGCTCACGATAACGATGGGAGGGTGAGACGAGGGCCGTAAGGTTACTCGGACACTGAACCGCTGACACTCTTGCACGTGATGACGTTGTCACATTTGTAATGACGTTGTACCAAGTACCACAAGCAAAGTTATCCATCCAGACTCAAGTTCTGCACACAAAATAGTATAGCCCTCCTCCCAGGTTCATCGGGGTCAAATCTCATGGCTGATCACGGTCAGGACACCACAGCTGGAGTTGGCGATCTGTTTCTCTCTGGATAAAGAACTAGCTGTCGGGGAAGCGTCTCCGAAGACTCTGGAAAGTTCTTTACTTGGAAAGCTGGCTTACGTGATTTTGACGTATGCATCACGTAGTTTCCTCCCCCGTCATACGTCCACGGCGAAGAAGACCGTCCGAAGACAGTCTAGCTTGAACGATGCTTTCTGTTCGGAGTCCCTTCGGCTAATGGCTCTGGCTGGAACGCTTGCCTGCTGTTTGATGGCAGCCCGACTAGAACTTACAATTTGCCTAAGCCGTGAGCACAGGGCAACAAAGGCGCTTAGACCTGTGTCGAGAGCTGGATCGGATTGGAGAGGCTTTGCATCGAAGCTGAGCGTATGACGTCACACTGTGCCAAAAGTGAGCGCCTCAGACCGGCTGCCGGAACATGCGTTTGCACGTCTCCACGTTCTTGTTGAAATAAATGCCGACAGCAGCGGTTTGTTCCCAAAGCCGAGAAATCCCAAGACAGAGTCCTCCACTTCCTGTGAACAAAGAGGATCGCGATGCCCTTTTGAACTGTCTTATGCAGATGAGGGGTTCAGGTAGTGCGAGGCTGGGCAGGGACTGACTGAGTTACACGTTCTCGTCAGCGATGCCATTTTTAAACCAGATAAACATGAATAAATGTTTGTACACGTTTGACAGATTTTTCTGCGGGGTGGTTATACCCAAACTTTGCAAAACTTATTCAAAATTCGTCCAAATATTTCCGGTGAAAGAAGGATCTTCAAGAACATGTCGGCATACTTTACTGGAAGGGAACTAAGCCGATAGAGAGCAGTCAACAGAAAATTCAGGTAAATGATGATGTGCAGAAATGTCTGGACACACCTCAGCGTCGCCAAGAGATTTTCTCCCAAATTATAACAACAAGCAGGTAACAATCTCCAGGTAACTACCTCTCTTTTGTAATAAAGTCTAAACCCAGTTCCATCCTCCACTTCGACATTACTGGACACAGGTGTTTGCTTTTCTTATTACTCGCCCTGTACTGTACACCAGTGACGTCATGTCACTCGTCACGTGGCGCTGACACCGGAGTGACCACAGTCGCCCTATAAGGACTTTGCGGAATCTGTGACTGTGTTTGGTAAATGTTTATATATGTCATATTAAAAATAAAATGACAAGCCACACACGTGACAACAAATTCCAGTTAAGAAGGTCCTTACAAGATATGTAGTCAACATCTACGACCGCCACGGAGTCACATGATCACATTTTGCTGAACAACAACCAGAAGGTGGAGCGAATGGCACGTGCAACCGGTGCAGGTGTCTTGACTGGAGCGATGGCATGGCGGTGCACGTGTCGCGGTGATACCATGTGTTCTGGCATGAAGTTGCTGTGACAGTAGCGAGGACAGACAACAGAGAGAAGGACACCCGGACACCCGGACATCTGTCGACACGACCACTCTCTGACAACCGTCAACATCTCGCTTGCACGAGAATCAGTCGTAGAACGTGGGACGTTAACACGTTTAAACGTAAGGTGTGGCGATTTGTTTGTTTGTTTGTTTGTTTGTTTGTCTGTCTTTCTGCCTGTCTTGCTGATCGGTCGTGCTGCGAAGTGTTTCAAAGAGGTTATACAAATTAATTAACAAGAAAACAATTGTTACACAGCTGAAAAGGTTCCATTTAATTAATTTACTTATATTTAAATTTTTTTGCTTAACAATTTTGTGAAAATCTTAATATCACATAATTTTACGAAAAGCCTTCACCATCGTACCCTCACTCTTTATTTTTTTAACCAAAAAAATTTAATATTTTTATATCGATATAAATATTTATAGTTTTAACCAAACTGTTCATCAAACTGTTTTCGCCCTAGGAGTTTGAAATCCTCTTTTCCACTCCGATTCCACGCCTTTCTGATCATTGTCAGTCTCGTCATCGCCATTATGATCACATCACTATTATGTATTATCAGTCACCACGTCTACTAATTAACCCGTTCCTGTCCAAATGCCGATCCAGTATTTTTATCTTGGATCAAACGAAACGTTCCATTTTGCTGCTAAAGCTTGTTTACAGGACAACTGGCGTGCACACATTTTTCTAACGACTGAGTAAAGTTCAGTGTAAAATACCTTTTCCCCAAATGTGAGTTATTGCCCTTCTTTCATTCTCAAGATGGACGCCTACAAACATCAACAAAAGGTCGAGACTGACCAGGATGTAGTTTATTTTATCCTAGCTCTCCCTCTAGCGGTTACCGTGTAAACATATCCATGCGTTACCTTGACGACTGTATTGTTACAATTAATATCACTCCACTAGTCCTTTGATCCCAGGTTTGAACATTTTATTCCGTGTACCGCGAGACAACCCGAGATTACCGTGCACGTGCTTCTCGTAAACTCCTCGTGACGGTGTCTGTCTGTCGTCTCAAGACAACATATGTACCGGACAATGTCAAACGGCTGTCATTTTACACGCACAGTTAATGTCTTCTTTAATGAAGAAAACAGTAATGACAACAATAGACTTGTACGGTAATTAACGATGACTAAGTACTGAAATATTTTATTTACTTGTAAACATGGCGAGATTTTCTCTGAGCAGCTTCAACTGCACCATGACATTATTACAATTGTTCCCCATCGCCTTCTGCATGATCGCCTGGCGCTAACCGCCGATGTATGCGAATCTTGGACGTGGTCACGTGACCCGCTGATTGTTGCTGTGGTTCACGAGTGTTGTAAGCTCCAGACATTTGGATTTGGACGCCTCCACCTTCTACTTGTCTTCCCCGAGACCTGCTGCAGCCCCTTCCTCCCCGTCACCAAACACAAACAAAATGTGTCGGTACGCAAATAGGAAAAACGTTTGTCAGAAGTAAACACGTTTGTCAGAAGTAAACAAGCTTGTTGTGAGTAAACATGCGTATATTGTGCGTAAACATCGCTCATAGCAAATACAAACGAGTTTATTTCGCATTTGTTTCTCGTAGAAAGACACGCTTAACATCAGTTTATTGGTTGGTGTATTATAGGTCGATACATGTTTATCTTGGTAAACATCCTTTGACCCTGGAACAGTGTTTGTCCGACGTGTCCTCCCTGGTCGCCGTCGTTACAGACTGTGTTCGCGAGGAATGCTGGGAGTTGATGTCCACGGCCAATGGTTGATTGGTGTCGCCAATGATGTTTCAAGCCTCATACAAAAATTTGTCTGATCTGCCAAGGCCATTGCATCTCTCTCTCTCTACCACAACAACCTGCTGTCACTCTCGTTGCCATGGTGACGTCTTTAGTTACCTTTACCCTCCCAACTTCCACCTGTGGTTCCCACATCTTTATGCAGGTAGTCACCTGCATTTCCCGCCAAGCATCGTTTATATAATTTCGTGCGTATTCCCCTCAGTTGATACTTTACTGGCAGTTGGTTAATTGCTGTCGTCTGCTGACCTGTCGGTGGAGAGAGCAGTTTGTGGACGCCTGAGAGTTGTCAAGGCGATCATGAGAGTGAAGCCGAGTGAAAGTTTGGGAAAGGAGAGTCTGTTGGGAGTGGAGGGGCAGGGTTGACGAACAAGACCCAAACACGCGATTAATCTTGAGCGAAAGCCTTCAGCCTTCCATTACAACATGCTTCTTCAGGCTCGACCACCTTCGCATCCCCCAAATCACGTATTTCGCCGAAAGACTCGGTAAAGAAAAGAGAATCTGATTTGGAGGTTTAAGACCCTCGCTTCTTTTAGCCTTTCTTCCCTCCCCGCTGAACTTTTTCTGCGCCACTCTTTTTTTTTTCAAACCAAAAATAATCCTCCACGCAATGTTAATTCATCTTTGTCGTCTAGGCAACGAACGCTGACCTTGCAAGGTCGTGACCCCAAAGAGGTCAGGGAGCTTAGGATTTTTTTTTTTTGGATTTAGTTGTTGTTCCCTACCCATGTCTTCCCGTCCCCCGAGTGGCTGTTGTGAATTTTGTTGCGAAGAGGATTGAGTTTAATGCCGGGCGACTAAGATTTGTCCATGTTCTTGCTGGACACGAGCCGTCAGGGCCGCCGCTAGGTGTCGCGACTGTCTGGTCGCTGGACACGACAACGTGGTGAAGGTCCTTCGTTTTGGTTTGGAGGAAAAGTGCTGCAGGCTGGCGGTGGTTACAGCCTCACCTGTGTCCTCACCTGTGTCCTCACCTGGACATTGACTAGACACCTTGATACTAGCATCGTCTACTGAGGTTGTGAAAGGAAAAGTCAATCAAAAATTATAATCATCATTCAGTCATGCATGTATTAACAGGTCGTGAATAGCAAACGCACATACGCACGCGCACACACACCTTCACACACACAACCATGTGCACACCGTCCCACAATCATGTGTACAAAATAATAAATGTACATAAACATAAACACAATTACTAACAGACAGCAGCATCAAGATTTAGCAGTCAGCAGTCTGATGGCGGAGGAAATAAAGATGTTACTGAACCTTTAACAGTGTGGGGGAGGGAGGAGAGGGGGACCAAGGTATGTGGAGGAGCGAAGGGGGGACAAAATACTGATTCCAGTCGTCCTGGACTACATTGTGTGAGATGTTATTTAGCCTCGGCAGCTGTGCACCGGTCACTTTGTGTGACAGCTGGACTGTCTTGTGTAGCCGGCCATGATCTTTCATTGACGGATTGAGGCAAGAAACCAGGTGAGCAGACCTCGGAGGAGGCAGATGTAGCCTCCATCTTGACTCCAAAGGAAGGAAGCTGGTGAGGCGATACAACATGTTGTGACCTAGTATAAATAGCCAGTGAAAGACAGTTTTGTGTTTAAGTGGATAACTTAACTAAGCTTAACGTTTTTAACCGTCAATAATTAGAGAAGCAAACCGCCGTGAAGAACACCATCCATATTCGACGAGGATTTCCTTAGTTGCTGATGTGTATCACAAAGAATTGTTTGTTACCAAGTAGGAAGTAAAGTTTGCAGCCTCGTGTTCACAGTGATTGCCATCGCTGTACACAAATCACTCACTGCCAATGTCCGATGAGGATTGAATTGAGGATGGAGTGAAGGAGGAATATACTGTTGTGAAAAAGGCGGGTGGCAGGCACTTACTAAATTAAAACAACTGGTGTAGTCTTGCGTGACCACTACTTACTACTAGCACGAGAGAGAAAACGAGAGATTATAGAAGTCTGCTGGGACAAACTTCATGGAAAAAATGTCTTGCACATCGAACCAAAATAGGAAGAAAATAACAAAACAAAATAAAATGCAAAATCTGAATACCACGTGACAAGATATGCAAGAGAAAAACAAACTTACACACAGAGCAGGTAAGACAGCGATGTAAATGTAATTAATGTACAGCATGACTTTTCAAAGGCAAACAACTTGTGCCAAAAGGTGTCAGGGTTGGTGGAGGTGGTGGTGGTGGTCGTGGTGGGGATGGTAGGAAGTGGGGGGGGGGGGTTAGAGGGTTACCAAAGGTAAGCAACACGAATGAGGCGGATAAGAAGAAGAGAGAAGAGAAGAGCAGGAGTGTGGGTGTGGAGGGGTGGGGAAGGAGATAGGAGGGAGGGCTAGAATCCGAACTGCGTGGTGCAGACGTAGTCGCAGCAGCTGCGGCTGAAGTGGAGGGGCCGGGCGTGCTGGCCAAATCTACCCAGCGCCTGCGCCGCCCGAGAGAGTAATCCATGCGGCGTTAAGCTCTCGCCGCTCACAGCTGCCGGCGACAGTAATAGCCACCCATCGATCCTCCCATCTCAGGCATCGATGTCGACCTCTGTGTGCGCGGGTGTGTCTGTCTATCTGCATGTCAGTCTGCCTCCTTCTGTCTGTCTGTCCGTCCGTCCGTCCCTCCGTCCGTCCGTACAGTTGGAAGAGCCAGGAGGCAGAGGGCTGGCCGGCCATCGGTCCGTCCGTGGATTAAGCAGCTGAGCACGTAGACTGCGCACCTCTTAGTCTCACTGTCACGTCTGATGACTGTCACGATGATAATGACAGATGACTGGTACATTTAACCCTCGAGAAAGATTGGCACTGTGGGGTTTGAACTCCCTGGAGTCAGTGATTGTACAACGGTTATGGAGTATGTAATGCAGGCAGGCTAGTCTCTGGAAATAGTTTTGCAAATAGTTCTGTATATGTCTTTTCTTTTAATCTTTGAAATAATACATATAAGCTGTAGCTCGTCAGATGTGTGTTGATTACTGCTGCATAGAGTCCATGTGTCAAATGATTCTTTTTAGTGCATTCTAATCGGTATTTCGAAGAAGACATGTTTAGGACTCCATCGCATCTTGGGACTATTCAATTTTTCTTCCTTTCCTTCTTGTCATCTGATTGTTCAGACATTCTCGCTTTTCTTCACATTGGTAACGATCCTACGATTAGTGCTTGTGGGGTAAAGGGAGAGAGAGTAGCCCTCTAAAGGCTACCCCGGGTACAAGATTATTTCCTGAGTATATCTGACAATAACCGCTTACGATGTGTTGACCATCACGTGACACCAACGACACGTGATCTTGGCGGCCCACAATTCGCTCTTAGATTGGTCGGTAGTAAAGACAATAACAGTTCGTCATTGAAATAAAGAAATCAAGAAATCAAAAAATAAATTTTCTTAGGTGAAAACAAGATTGCGAAATAAGAAAAAATATTATTAATAATAATCCGAATAAAAACAAGAAAAATATGTTTGCCTTCCGTTCTCGTACAGAAGAAAAAGCCGCTTAACACGACACATTGTCAAATATGTGGCCATGTGTGGCAAATGTATGTATGTGACCGTCTTACACAAACAACTGGGACATGATGAATATGTGACAATGAGCAGCAGACATTAACTAGCAGGATGGACGGTCAGGTTGTGACAGGTCAGCTCGTGGACAGCGAAGTGTCACACACACAAACACTGGAAACCGTCGACGAACTCATTCTTGCTTTCACGCCCTCCCTGAAACGCTCTCCAGCAGAAGAGAAACCCTCGGCAAAAAAAATGAAAAGGGAACTTTTTAACTCCCGACTGGTGATATGAGCCTTCAAATTGACATACAATGGGATTACAGCAGTCTGACATATTCTCCACCTGAGGTTGAAGAGGGTCACATTTCTCACGCGCTCATTTCCCCTCGCACCCTCCGCCACTTCCCAGCGAAGACCGCGAAAGAAGCTCGCGCCTGCCGTGCACTTGCGCAGCGAGAGCTGCATTCTGATTGGCTGACTCCGTCGGCGGCAGAGTGGCGATGGGCAGGGCTTGGCAAATTATTTACGGTCGAAAGGGGAACGCTGATATAGTCCGCAGGAAAATCGATCCGCAGCACTCCAAGTATTTATCACGTCTAAGTAGGTTTAAAAACAGCAAAGAGCTCCTACCTCCGCCAGTAGGTTTCTTCTTTATTATCGCCTTAACTTATTATCGTGCATTTAAAAGGATTCCCTCTCCTGATACCCCCCATCCTTCTCTCTCTCTCCCCCTCAAACACCACCGCTTTTCCTTCCTTCCAACCGACCTTCTGAGCGCAGACACATCGGTCTTACCGCACGGCTGTGCGTCCCAATGTCAACAACTCGTCACAGCAGCAAGCCGAGCAGACGACAGGTTCTCCCCCACAGGAATTCGACAAACCGTCAGCGAGGAAAGTGCTGGTGGTAGGGTGAAGTCGTCAACGGCTGCAGGACACGTCTACACAAGGTGAAGACACTTCATTGTCATAAGTAGCAGTCATGCTGGGGTAGGTACAGCGGGGCTGTGCGGGTGCATGAGCGGGCGGCGACCGTTAGTCCCGGTTGGTGTGTGTCAGAACATTTGTCTCGTTAGTTCGCACTTGCAATGCGATCTGTTTGTTGTTTTATCTTGTCTCCTCCATCGTCAGGTCTGAGGGCAGTGGAGTGGATTTTACACGGCCATAAGGAAGAGTAGGAGCAGTGAGAATTGACCAGACGGGTAAGTCTTCTTGAAATGTTTCTCCGACTTCTCTACCACTCGCTTTACCCCGGGTCTTTCAATGTTTAACCGATTGTTTAAGTCCAACCTCCACCCCGACCCATCCCCACCCAATCTCTATTTTCTGTTAATGTGTATGAGAGTTTGTTGTCCCTTGTATACAGCTGGTATATTCTATTCCCTGTCATGTGTTTACCTTGCTCAACTTCCCCAACCCCACAGCTCGGTATGTCTGTGTTCACATTCACAACTCGAAGAAAGTTTTTGGGTTTAAGAGGTTAAAGTTGTTGCAGTAATAGACTGCCAAACAAATTGAATATTCTCTGCGATACTAATATTTTAGAGAAAAATCAGCTTCGATCACAACAATAACTGTCAGTTTGCTGGCCAGAAGTAATGATGTTGCATATTGACTTCAAAGACTTTTGTACAAAATTTTGAAAAAAAAAAAAAAATTCAAAGAAATATTGGAAAATGTAAATTTTGGAACTGTCTTTCGAACTGTCATGTCTCACCCATTACCTGTGAACAACTTCTATACTTGAACAACATTCCAAGAATGTGCTGACGAAACACAGATTTGTTCTATCTTTAGGTCGCTCGTTTTAGCCGTTTGCGAAGTTCTATATCGAGGGCGACTGATGAATGTTTTCTTCTTATCTTTTATTTATTAAATCTTTAACGCTTACAATAAATAAATTAATAAAAAATAATGGATGAGCATGAAGCAAGCTGGACAATCGCAGTTAGGTTCAACCAGTAATGTTTACGGTTATGTTGGACAATCGCGGCTGTGTACGACAACATTGAATGGTTGTGATGTTGACACAAACTGTCGTGTGTTCAAAAATTAGTTTGAGTCAAAACAATTCAAAGTATCAATGGTGTGTACCATCGTGCACCAACACCTGGCCAAGCTCCGAACATTTGAGAAACCGTCTGTACCGTTAAGCCTGCGAGGCTGAGATATTTAATCCCGTGGGAGGGAGACTGAAATGTTGTGAGGATGAGGCTGTCATCTGCTCAAAAGGAGAATTTATTATTGTGAGGACGAGACTCCATTTTTGTCGGGATGACACCTTTTAATCCTGCGAGACTGAGACTTTTGCGAAGATGAGACTTTAATCCGATGAAGATGAGACTGAGACTTAATTCAAGTGAGGGCGAGGCTTACAACACTCGGAGAAGGGGGAACATTGATGTGGACATCAAGGACATTAATGAGGAAGGTGCAAACAACTTAAATATCACGTGACTAAAGGAAAGGGATCAACAGCGAGAGAACATCCATCACACCAAGTGCTGTGGATTCATCCACCCCTTACAGCAACTGTCAACATGTATAGTGACAACATCCATATCGTCCCGCTATCTAAAGTGTCCCATAATTATTTCGAAAAAAAATTTTTTTGTCTGATTTAAAAAAAAAATAATCATGGACTTATCGTTTATCGCGCGAATTAACTTCCATTAAATATTCGCCATGTTATTATTTGAAATGTTCTTATTCCGTGTTAACACAATCACCTGTTAATCTCTCAAGGATCCCTCTTCTCTCTGTCTCTCTCACCTATTTCCTGACAATGTTCGTTTTTCCAAGGGATTGGAATAGGGCAGTCACGTGACTGTAGCTCTCGGGCACCTTGTGTTGTACTCGGGATTAAGTTTGAGAACAAATCGTCAAGGGTAGATTGCTTTCTGCAAGTTTGATCCTCCTTGGGTTGCCTGAGCCGTAGGTGCGTGTGTTGGCGGATGGGGTGGTGGTGGTAGTGGTTATGGTGGTGGTGAGAGGGGAGACGAGAGAGATCCAGGGAGGGAACTGGAGGGGGTGGGTGGTAGAGGAGACCAGCATTCTTGACGTGAAGCTCGGGAGACTGTTGGAGCTTAGGCTGCTTTTCTTTTTTCTCACCTCCTGCCTCGGCCAACCTCCATGTCCATTCCGCCTTTCTCCCTCCTCGTTTCTTTGTCTTCTCCACACTTATATATGTGCACATACACACAGAGAGAAAGAGAGAAAGATACACTACTTACACACACATAAATATTAACACATGTATTTGTATACACAGGTACACAGACATATACACAAAGGCACTGTCACAAGTAAGTGTACACGGACACACACACACGCATACACACTGTCTCTCTAAAATACACACACACATGCAGTCTCTAACACACATATGGACACACATAGACACCTGTGTACACACATGCACACACTTACACACAAACATATATGCACACATTCATAAATACTTGCATTTGCGCGCACACACACACGTACGCACGCACGCATTCGTTCTCTTCTCCCTTCTTCCTTCCTTCTTTGCTGCCACTCTCTTCCCTTTCTCTGTGTCTGATTCTGCATCCACCCCCTTCTCCTACCAACCCATTCTCTCCAAGATTTCTCTACGAGCACATAGTGTACAAGGTTTGATGTTGAATTAAAGAGAGTTATGACCGTTTCTTCCCCTCTCTCCTTTTAAACGGCCTTTGTTGTCCTTCGCACCTAAACATATGTAGAGAAGTTTTAGTCTGTGAACGGAATCTTCTGTAGATCGAATAATCATAATCATAATCATCATAATCATCACCATAATCATAATAATCATAATCATCATAATAATCATAATAATCATAATAATTATAATCATCATAATCATCACCATAATCATAATAATCATAATAATTATAATCATCATAATCATCACCATAATCATAATAATCATAATAATCATAATCATCATAATAATCATAATAATCATAACAACAACATTATAATTATCATTATCATCACGAATTATGTGAGTTTATTAAGATAAATTCCGAGATAAATATTGTGTTGTTATAGTCTGTCCAAGAACCCAAATACTTCAAGTGAAGTGGCAGTGAATCTTGTCTTATAAAAATTTCAGCTGTTTGTAAGTACACTCGTCTGTTCGCCCTTTTTAGGGTCGAGTTTGTTTGGCATACCGGCAATCTCTGACATTTTTAACACTTTACACAAGCCCGGATCAATATATATATATATCTCCTTTATTTATTGTTTTGTTTAGCGTGTGGGTCAGTTATATATTTATTATTATTGTTTTGTTAGCGTGCGGGTCAGTTATGTTTTCTGTACAACTGTTCATTCAAAACTGGAATTCCCCCCTGAGTGTCCACTACTTCACACCGTGTCAGTTAATCCAGTCATGTTCATGATGCTAATGTGTCCACGTGTCTGTATCCTCATTTAGCATATCTGTGATCAGCTCACAAGAGCTTGTCTCTGTCTAAATAATCTGTAAGTTCGAATGTACTCAGGATAATACCCAGAGCTTCGCAACCTGCAGTCGCACCCCGGTAGTGGTACAGCTGGTAAGGCCCTCGGGTACCTGTGGTAGGGTCTTCGTCGTCGTCAGCTTACCCCGTCACCCGTATTCCTGGGTTTACCTGTAGGGTGTGCTTGGTGTGCGAGCTCTGTACTTTTCTACATACTTGTAGATGGGTAGAACACTTTTTGTGATAAGCTTGTGAATTGGTGTTGCAATAGGATGTGTGTGTCTCTTTCATGATAGAGAGAAAGAGATAAAAGAACGAAAAAACAAAAAACCCCTAGAAAGAAAGAGATGGGGTTGAGGTGGGAACTGTTTATACCTTCTGTCACTTTCACGGGTTCCTCGCGCACTCTGTTGCCTTTGTTATCGATTATCAGGCACGTGCTATATCGAATTCTCACTCTCGATGTTTCCGAATACACAAATGTTTCACAATGTTTGTAATACCGAGCTCAGTGTCTTCCTGTACCGTTGTGTTGCTGTTGGACATTGTTTCTGGTCTTTGGTACTTGCATTTCTCCCCTTGGGCTTTAAAAAAATTGTTAGTAGTTTGTAATGACATAAATAAATACATCCTTTTACATTTTTGTGCTTGCATTTATGTATTTAGTATAGATGTTCATCTGGCAAGTATATTCTGGATTGCAGTAGGATGGCGATAGTGAACTGATGACATGTCTTGTGATCTGTGAACTCTGTAGACGACTGTTCTGTTCACTACTCTGTGAACTCTGTAGACCACTGCTGCTGCAGTCTTGCTGTGTTTGTATCTTCGTTCTCACCTGTCGATCTCTATATGCATGCCATGTTCATTTTATTTCTACATTTGTGTATTTTGCTTTCATGAGCACATTGACTCTACGGTAAAGTAGGAAAATGCGCGAAACAATCATCATCGTCATCGTCATCGTCTAACAGAATTTTATGTGTGTTTTATGATTAAACATGCCATGGTTGCAGACCTTGGCAATATTCAAAAAAGCAGTTCCTAGTCTTCTGTTGAATTGCGATCCTTTTCTTGGCCTTTTGATGACACGACTTCCTTAGTAAAGTCACTCAGCTATGCTAATGATTGAAAAATGTTTAGTGAAATAACTTAGTGAATGGCTTCAAAACATTCTATTCTTTTAACAGAATCAAATAGTTGCAGGTACCGGCAATAAGCAAGAAATAGTTTTCAGAACAAAGTGTAAAATGTTTACAGGCAGCAATGGCGAGTGGACTTGTCAGGGTGGTTGGCAGATTGGGGAGGGAACCCACACAGGAGAAGAGCAAATACTTGCACACAGAAAAGAATGTTTTATATCTAAACGCCTTATACCCCGGGTGTATAAATTTCTCATGGACGCTTGATTTCCGACTGAAATCAGCCTCCATGGACATGAGATATGTACTTTGCAGTCATTTCCTAACTCGGAAGCCCGGATGTAGCAAATTGTACCTCGGAGTCCTTTAACTTTATACCCGGTATTCAGGTATGTTGCTCCGATATCCAATTCGTTAGCCTCGGCATCTAACTCCGTTGGCTTCGGTATCCATCCCGATATCTAATTGTTGTTCTTTTGGAAGGGGTGCCCAGTATCTGTGCCGACATCCATGCCAACTACATGGCCCGGTATGTAGGTCTGTGGCCCCTATACCTAGCTCTGTGGTCCATCTAACCACTCGCTTCCCCATCCACCCCTACCCCCACATCCACTCTGCCATCGTGTGTGACTGTCCCCACGGCTCGCGAGTCGGTAGGTCTCGTAGATACCTCGCTTCGCCAGCCTACCTTCCGATGCCACGTTTGCTTCAAACAAAGGCAAATGATGGACACACAGGGTTCCCCCCTCGACAAAACATGTCAATTTCCTTTCTGCTGCCACCCCAGCTCGCGTCTGCGTCTCGCCTGATAACCGTAGTAATTAATTTCTGTAGCAGACACGCCGACAGAACAAAAGACCGGGCAGGAGCCGAGCCAAAGGGCAAAATAATGCATCCATTCGCCTCCACGACATCACCAGCAACAAACCCAGTTGTCCGAGTTTTTAGCAGCTCGAATATTTGCAATGTTAGTAAAATAATATCAAAGATAATAATAGTGGTAGTAATAAATAGTGATAAAAGAGCGGTAGTAGTGTTTGACGACAGAAGTCTGAGCGTGAGGATCTCAGCGCAGTTTGAAGACCATGAGAGTTGCTGGCAATCCCAGTGTGCATTGCGTGACGCCATCAACTGTCTACCAAACTTAAATCCTTTTCTATATCAGGTTTGTTTGTTTTTGTGTTTGTTTTAAGCGCACCACAGACCCCCTCCAGACAGACAAGAGTCAACACGTCATCGCCTGGAAAATACACTGTCAAGGGTTGTGATATATATTATATATGTGTTAGTAAGGGTCTGTGTACTTCATCACCTTTGTGTTTAACGACTGCCTGATGAAACCATCATTTATGCCGGAAATTGCCTGAAATATGAGAAAAAAGTACTTAGCTTCTGTAACGGGCTGTAGTTGAGGATAGAAAGAGAAACATGATTGAAACGATATTCAGAATACAACCGTCGCTTTCTTGGCTCGATTGCCTTGTCCATGTTAGCTCCCTGATCCGTGTGATAAAAAATCAACTGTTGGGACTCGGGTGGCGTAGAGCGCAGGAAGCATGCGCGCCATATCAGAGGACTTGACGGAATCTCTAAAGGACCTCTTGACTGGCCAGTGCGACATAATCTCCAAACACCTGTCTCGATCACTCGATCACAGCTCGACAAAGTGAGGCCAGCTTTTAGCGCCGCCATGACATCTGATGGAGGGTTAATGCATGTGTAGTGCAAGTGTGCGAGCGAACATCCATGCTTGCATATGTGCATGCTCCTGTGTTTGCTTTGGCCTGTCAACAAACACAATCAGTGGTGAATGTAGCATGTGTAGTGTATAGTGTATGTAAAAGAGAGAGAAATGTGCTACATTATAAATGCATAAATTATATTATTTAATT
>SRHC01000950.1:1114861-1179940 GCA_004794325.1 Pomacea maculata | reverse complement strand
GGGTTTAGGGCGAGAGCTAACTCGACCTCTGTTTCAATCTCGTCGACACTCGTTGGTCCACCGGCAAACTACTGAAAGCGGACTAACTAGTATGCTCGTAGAGCCTCTGCCCACCCAACGGATAGCATCATGGTCCTCTCTATGTACTAATCTTCTGTCGTGGGCTTCTGCCCGTGATGAACAAATGTTTCTTTTTGTTAAGCAGTGCTTTTAGGCCCTTGGTCACCCAAGGTTTGTTGTTAGGATAAACATACACTGCTTTGATGGACTGGTGCAATCAACACTATTGTACTCCTCACTTTTACTTCTAACTGTGTGTTAAATGTCTGTATGGGTATGTGAGCAAAGACAAATTTCTGTCCTCCTGGGCAGACAATAAAGTCTGTTTTGATTTTGATTTTGATTTTGAGTTGAAGGTATGTCTATTGGAGACATACTGGTGTTTTAAAATATGTAAATATCATTTTAATGGAACAAATAAATTTTAATGTAGACAATTTAATCTTGCATCGTTAGAAGATAAAGAATTGAGTTTAATTTGTTCGGTGACTAAAGAAAGGAACCAGGAATGAAAACACTGACATGAACAGCAAATGTTTTTGTCATTTATTGTACTTTTCATGCTACTTTTACCTACTAATAATATACATGTATATATAAAATGTCCGATACATTGTCCTCTAGGGATCTTGATAGCCCGCGGAACCCTAAATTGTCTTCCTTGACTCTGCCCTTCTGTCGGCGGACGGGTTACCTCCCTTCGCGAACCGATTAACTGAGGGCAGCTGTAGGTGTTACTAAGAATAGCTTTTTAAGACGTTCACTTCCGGTTCAGACATTCCGTTGTTGTCTGCAGATGTTTGCAAATCGCGATATTTGACATATCTTCAAAATTTTCAACCATTCTAGAATTACATGGAAAAAAAATAATAGAAGTGCTGTAGAATTTAGCAACAGTGAGCAAAAACTAAAATAAAAAGGTAACGACCACAAGACAGGGCCGTAGTAAGAGGCTTGGCTTTGAGGTGGGGGTGGGGGGCAGGGACAAACTCCATGGTGACAGCGAACGATGCTCACACTCGCAGATTACCCAAAGGAAAAGGACGGGTTGCCTATGTTCAGCCACACACGTACACGTAGACGGCGGTAGCATCACAACACATGCTGCTGTCAGTTACACGACTCCGCAACAATTAACAGGAAACAAAACTCAATGAAAACTGATTTAACAGATTATTGCAATCACAGGAGATTATGTAATATTCAGAATACGATAAACTTTATGAACATATTAAGCACATCCAAGGTTTGCAAGTTAGTGTGCCAAAAAAAAAAAAACCAACAAAACAGACAAAAGGCAAAAAACAAACAAACCCTGTCGTATTTGATTCATGTCTTAATTTGTAGCAAAGTTTCATTTTTCCCTCTCTTTATGTCAAGGGCTAGATGTTTTAAAAAAATGAAAGAAAGAAAAGCATAACCTTTCCTTTCCTTCTTCTGTTACCCTCGTAAATAAAAATTTGACAAATCTCTCTCTGTGTGTTCCTCCACTTTTTTAATACTTTATGAAGAATCACACCTCAAGCATTGGACTGGAGAGGGGTGGGATGGAAGAAAGATATTTGTACTTTCTCAGAATCTGTTTTGAGGGGGCGGCTGACCCCTGGTGTGTGTGTGTGGGGGGGGGGAAGGGGAGTTATATTTTGGATGTACCTGTAATCGTGCGAGTGTTGGCGTGTGCTCTCTAGCTACCCCGTTAAACACCCGCAAAAATATCTGCAATTCCCTTCCTTGAGCCATTTGTGAAGACCCGGATGTGTCCCCTGACAGTGAAGCCAGCCTGTCTTCTAGCCTTGCGACCTGCTTTCATTTGATGGACCAACAGCATTATTGTCATTATTATCAGTCTTGGACTTGAGCAGAACAATGTCATGTTCTTGTCATCATCTTTCCTTGCACAGCTCACCTGTAGGCATCACGAATCTTCCTTCCTTTGCCTCGCACTGCTCGCCACAAGACAGGTGAAGGTGTAGGTGTAGGTGTAGGTGTAGGTGTAGGTGTAGGTGTAGGTGTAGGTGTAGGTGTAGGTGTAGGTGTAGGTGTAGGTGTGTAGGTGGAGCAGTCGTGTCCAGTCCACCTGCCCGACCATCTGTGCGCCGTGTATTTGCTGGCTGTCTGTCCGGACAGTCTTCAGGCAAACACTCTTCGTGCTTGTGTGGAGGGAGCTTCAGTGACCCCTAATATCTTGGTGTTTGCCTCACATCTAGCGGTGTTGGTTCTGTAAAGTGATCTGGTCAAAAGGTTTGACTTCTCAATAGGTCTCGAGCTGACGAGCTTTTGAGCCTGTTTGAACCGCTTAGCTTGTGTGAGAGAGAGATAGAGAGACTGAGCATGTTAGAACAAGAGAGATGTCTGCATGTCTTTTTCTTTTCAACCCCTCCCAAAACACACTTACGGACGCGCATGCGCACACAAATAGAAGAAAGAGAGAAATATAATTCATTTCTTCGAGACCGCCAAGAGCCTTACCTTATCCTGTTCTCGTTTTCCCGTTGAAAATCGAGATCCTTAAGGTGACCAGGCGATCTTTGTGTTGGATCCTGGTTATGTCTGTAAGGACCAACATCACTTTCTTTCTGGAGGCTTGCACCTCCTTGATGATGTCACTTCCTGCCCCGGTAGAGTTTAGCCTTAGAAGCATCTGTATGACAGAGTTAACGTTTGCAGCCTCTTCAATTTGAGGAGAGCGGAAGGCTTAGTCTGTGGATTTGGACAAACAAGGGAGGAGGGGGAAAGATTTCTGCTTTAGCCTCGTGTGAACAGGACAGGGATCCGCCGTTAGCTGCGACTCTGGTGATTTAAAGGTGATTGTCAAACGAACCTTAGTTTCCCTGTTCCGACTGCAGAACTGGGGTATCATCCTCTCGGAGCGGAAGTCGACCGAGGACATGTGCACTCGCCGTTGTGGTGCCACGCACGTTGCCGGAGACCTCAGGCGGAAGTGAACACAGTTCAGGCCAGTTGAAGCAGATCTGAGGCCATTTTCACCGAGACTTGATCAAGTTCACGAGAACTCATTTAGTGACGTCAGCGGGCCCACAACCACATACTTTTCTCCCTGTCGTCTCATATACTAAATCTGTCTCGAACACCATAAAAATGTGTGATTTTGAGTAATTCAAAATTTGTTGTCTTCTGTAATATTATGATTGTAAGGGTCTCATTTCAGTGCTCCAAACAATGATAAGTATGTAATGGGTAAAATGGCATACGGTGTGCAGCCTGCGACTTGTGTTACAGTCAACTGACATTGGGTCATCTAACTGCTTGATACATATCTCGCTGTTTGCATCTTCTTGGTGGGAGGGGGATGGACAACCGGGTGGTTGTGTGTCTGTGGGATGGAAGGAGTTCTGCTTGCTGCATTTTTGTTCAACATCGTGTCGACATCTTCCCCATAATAATATTTTTTTTTCCTGGACGGACCAGGTGCAGCCTGCAGGTAGGAGAAGGTGTGCAGGGTAGCTGGGGGTTGACTGACATGTTGACGCGAGGCGTCTCAAGCACTGTGGCGGCTAGCTGCACGACAGTCGCGTACGTTGCGACAGTGATCTGCCCTAACGGGGAGGAATGCACCCCGGGTTGAGCGTGATCTCGCTCCCTCTCTCTCTCTCAGTCACACACACACGATCGTGGCTGATATTCGCGAGCGATGTGGAACTGTGCGTAGGATGGGGTGGCGATGTGGGTCGAGGGCTTAAACTATTCAGCCGTGCGCTGCTCAAATCATCGAGACCAGCATCATACACACGAACAGGCTGGACATTTCTTACTTTATGACTTTATTAATGTGTTCATCCATGAATTGATAATTGTTAATCAAGTATTCTATAATTTTTTTGAAAGCGAGTGTGTGCGTGCGTGAGTGAGAGATGTGGGGAGGGGCTATAGGTGTGCCTTTGTGCCTAGAGGATGAGAGATGAAAGGAGGGGGTTATGTGTGTCTGTCTACAGATGAGTGGTTAGTGCCCTTGCTTGTGATGTTGTAGTCTGCTCGTCATCAACTTTGGTTTTAACACGTGTATCGGTGGGCTGACTTCCACGTGACAAAACGCACGACCGTATCCATGGAAACCCATAGTGGGACTTTGATCGCTGTTAACATTCCGTCGTGAACTTACAGCGCAACACGTGTTTTCCTTGGCACATCTTTAATACTTTGTTTATTACTCAACAGAATTACAGGTAAGTGAATGATTTTGATAGAGAAATCCAGGTGTTCGAGGACACTGACATCTAGAGAATAGACTGTTCACCCCTAAACCCCACGTGCTGTAGACTGTGACTATGTGTCTGACAAATGTGTGTGTGGTAAAGGCAAAGAGATCCATAGACTAATAATCACCGGGACAGTAAATGTAAGTGGTTCACCTTGTCTAGAGGACGGAGTGTGGGAGGCCCTGCCCAAAACTCGTCTTTCTCAGCTTTTATCGTCCCTGAGAACCCGTTTCTTGTGGGAAAAGTTTCCAGTTAGAAAAGGAAGCGGGCTTTGAACTTCTTCACCGTTAGAGGGCGTACTTTGGAACATCCCAAGGCCACATAAATGTCAACATTTCCCAGCCACGTGTTCGATAAAACATGGAGAAGGTTCAGAAGGCTTTTTCCCGGTCACCACACTAGCACCACCTTACTGGCGTCAGACAGATGAGAACGATGAAATTCACCGGTCATCCAGTCATCACCAGCCGTAAAAACATCATCCTACACCGTGGAAGGGGGTAGAGGGCGGAGGGCATGGGGAAGGGTAAGCATAACGAGGAAGTGACGTCCCTTGCCGAGATTTTCACGTCACAAATGTCCCTTCACTCGACGCGGAGTCTTCAGTCTGCGGCTACTGACGTCACGCAGAACGTTTGGCCTGTAACGCTTTTGTCGACGTCACGTCGTTTGACGGGTGAGTGTGACGTCACAACAGGTTGTACTTTCTTCCCTTACAGTTCTTTATTCAGAGTGACTGCCTTACTTCCCTTCCCTCCTATTTTTTTTTTTAACGCTGCGAAGACTGGCGAATCCTTTTGTCTGTGTCATCAGCCATTCCAGAGAGCCGATCTTCAGCACTCTTCTCTTCACTATCGTTTTTTTTTTCTGTTCTGCCATTGTCCTCCTTCATTTTGACTCATTTACTTTTTCTATTTTTGTTATTATTAATTTTTTTTAAATCTTGGGTATTCGCATTCAGCCGCTCATTGTATTCACCGAAGCGCTGGCGAAAATTGAGATGATAACAAACCGGGCTTTCTTTCCAGGCACCTCTCACATTTGATGTTCTGGCTTCGATTCTTGCTACAGGGCATTATGTAAGAAAGTCTTCTTGAATAAATCCCATCTGGTGCCGGTGTTCGCCGCAGAGCGCGCACAATGCGAGCCGCAGAGCATCAAACAGACTTCCATTGAAAGGCTGCAATGGGCGTCACGTGCCGCTCATTTCATAACCTCGGCACAGGACAGGACACGCGGGACAGGACCGCTCGCTGCACGTGATGAGCACTGATTCTCTCCCTTAGTGATGAGCACTGATTCTCTCCCTTAGTGATCGGCAGAGAAATGGCGCCTTCTCCTAGTTTTGGCAGCTTGTAGGCAAAGATTTCAGTTGGACCTCAAGTCCGAGGGCCCAAGCAGTGTGGCTGGTTTTCTGGTGGGTCGGAAACTGGTCACTAAATTCAACTCACGCATTTCAAATTTGTTTGCCAGTACATTGCCAGGATCTTAGAACACTTCGGTATTTTGTTTGTGTGTGAAAGAGTGCTACCCTGTGCACTGTGCGTGCGTGTGCTGGGAGGAGGTTGTGCGCGTGCGTGTGTGCGCGTGTGTTTGCGTGTGGCTGTGCATGCATGCGTTTGTCTGTGTATGTGTGCGTGCGTCTGCATGATAAATATTTTTAGTGCTCAGGTTAAAGGGTATTCTAATAGGACGCTAATTTTAAATAATTATATGACCATATTTAGGCGCATTGTCCTGCACAACCGTCACATAAAAATGTCACGAGAAGTCCCTTTACGGAAGTGACAAAAGATGAGAGATAACTCTGTGGTCAAGGGAAAGCACACACACACAAGGTGCGTATCATTTTACGACCAGCTGCAGACGAGATATTGGATTACCGGATCGACAATTGCTAAGCTTCTTAAGTTATGTGCATTTCATACTGATTTTCTTCACTGGTCTTTCGATTAAGCGAAACGGGATTAGAGAGTAAGCTGCCCTCGGCGACTCTTTCCTGAGTGATGTAACATGCTAAGTCTAGCATACCAGCTCATGTACGTCACGGAACATAGCTTGTCTAATGTATGTAGCTTCAAACACTAAATGACAAAACATGGATACCAGATTTGAACACATGGAACAGACCACAGATAACACATCTTCTAACATTCGTCACACGACATGCTGTATCTTAACTCATCTTCTAACATTCATAACATTCTAACATACATAAGAGAATCTTCCTCACCGAAAGTAGCTTCTATCACGGAACGGAGTGTCTTGCCTCGAACTTCTAGCTTACAAAAGAGAACCTGGTAGAGTTTGATATACACAAGATATACTTCAACGGTGTCTGACTGTCATCTTATGGGACCACCGTCGCTTGTCCGGTTAGTTCTTAACGGAAATGTCGGTATGCATCATGTGGCTTTACATAGCTCTGTACCTACCCCGCACCAAACCGCCACTGAGTTGCCAAAGGAAACAGAAGTACACCGACCGATGTGAGAGATCTTTGGCAGGTCTGGTGTCTGATGGTGTGTGTGTGTGTTGGGGGTTGGAGAGGGTTGATGGAGGCAACCGGCAGGGATGATTGACACTCGGCATCCTCCGCGGCGTGATGCCCATCTGTTCTAAAACAACCTCTGGTTCCTTTTCTCCCCTCTTCTAGTGTCCTTCTCTCTCTCGGTCTCCACACTTTGATGTTTGCCCGCTTCCCAAAGCTAACAAATGTGTCGTCACTGCAAATCTTCTGTTTTTAGCAATAATAATAATAATAGTTCGTATAAAAAATATTACTATTGCATGCTCATGCAGGTGAAAAGGAGATTGTCATACCCGAAGACAAGAGGTTGTCAATGTCGTTTTCAACAAAAACAAGGAAAAGCGATGTGTGTAGACCTATAGTCAAACCTGGTACAACGGTAACAAAACAGATGCACTCAGTTGACCTTTGATTCCCTTCTCATCATTGCTCAGTGGCATCGTCTCCATCCCTCAGATTCGCCTCTTCACTTCTTCCATAACTTATGTTTGAATATGAACGCAGCAATGCCAAAGTAGACAAATAAAAAAAATAGTTCTCGACTCAGGGCCAGTCATCTGCGGCCAGTAGAATGTAGTGGAGGCTGCTGCAAAGCTGTGGCCGGGTCGGGCCGGCAGTCGTATCGACTGGCGCCAGTCTGTCATCAGGCTCAAGACGTGGGTGGCTGCTGTGGTTGCAGCAGGCACACAGCATCCTGCCGATCGGCACCTGCTCCCGCGGTGCTCAGTCAGCCGTCTGTGATAGCGTGCAGGTGCTTGTGGCCCACTGCGGACCAATCGGACAGCCAACTTAATTAATTTGATACGCTTCATTGACAGCGGCGCTCGGCGAGAAGTCGGAAAACTTCACAGAAGATCTCCTCAAACAGAGCAGACGACACTTCAGAGCCACGAGCGAATGAGCTCTGGCGCGTGCGCGCGTGCGTGTGTGGGTGTGTTGTGCGAGAGAGAGAAAGAGAGCTAATTTCATTCTTTCCTACTTTTTCTGTTGAAATTCTTTTTTCTACCCAGTACTGTTCGTGTCTTACCACGGTCAGTTATATTTTTCAAGCCCGTTTACTTCATCGTTTAAATTATTCTCATCAAAACCCCAAAGCGATGTTATTCACATTCGTACACTCGGTGTAATATCATCTTCTAAATAGCAGCTCAGCCAAAGAAAACGATAAATAAATACAAAAAAAAAAATGTATGTTGGTGCCTGCTAATGTACCACGACCCTAATGGAGGTGCCACTGGGAGTGTCCACCGGCTTGGGTGGTGTCACCCTCGATGACTTGTGAGTCTGCAAGAGTGGGGTGGTCAAGCAAGTTGCAGTCATCTCTCGATGATAGTCGGGATGGTGTTGCGCCCCACCCCACGGCGACAAGGGACAGCACGCAGTGTCTCCCATTCGCTGGATGCTCTCGTCGGCTGCTTCTCTCCCCCACCCCACTGTACCCCGCTACAGCCCTAATCGCCCCCGGTGGCCCGCGCCTACCCGCTAATGCCGCTGAGTCCTTTCGATTTGTCACCGCGCGCTCATTACGGCCACCCCGATTTACCGCAGCTTACTCATTATGTCCACCCCGAGTACCTCTTATATGCACGCAAGGGCGGAACTTGTGTGTGTGTGAGTGTGAGTGTGTGTGTGTGTGTGATATGAAAGAGCCTCTAATTAGCGCATGTTTCAAGGGCAGGGCTTAGCGAGGCTCTGTCGTGTCTGGCGACTGCGTGATTTCACGTGCGAGCTAATGTGTGGCTTCACTTCTCACGTGTATGCGCGCGCGTGCGAGAGAGAAAGAGAGAGAACGACAGAATTTCTTAAGCTCACAACGACACTAAATGCTCTTGAAACAAACTCATTGGAGTAAAATACAAATAAGTTGAAAAAAATCATTCTGGCACAAATGATGTTGGTCTAACCATGCTGCCCTGTTCAGAATAAAAATTTGAATATTCTCAAATTGTCTTCTCATGACAAATGTAAATATTACGATAGATACACACAACAACAACTGATGGTAGAATGGGTTCTGATGGTCTTGAAGCAAACGGGATCTTAACATGACATAATTTTATGGGAGAAAACGGCGTATGAGATCAACAAACAAATAAATTCTGAAATAAATATCCAAATGGCAGCTACATTCGCAGCAACTGGGGTCGCCTTCAAACTCCCCTCGTCTTTCCGACCCCTTCACCCTTCTCCCACCCCTCTACTTTCCTTCCAGGCCCCCATTGTTTTGACCTCTGAACCTACGACTGTTCTTAGCTCCAGTCTTTGCTTCATGAAAGAGAGGTGAAGTAGTTCATAGATGCGTATGTTTGTGTGGGCGAACTCAGTTGCTGGTGGAGCTGTTTAGTCGTTTGTACACACGATGGTGACGTGTTTTCTTTCTCTCTTTGTTTGAAGATGGTGCTGGACTTGCATGGACGGCCGCTTCCGCACTCTGGTGACAGCTCGCAAGGCGACGCCATGTGGAACAAGCCCGTCACGTCAAGTACGTCACCTGTCACACTTGCGTCACACCACTGTCTTAGATCTTGCACCACTGACGTCACACCATTGCATGACATTAGTTGCCACTGACGTCACACCATTGCATGACATTAGTTACTTACGTCATTAGCCACTTACGTCAAATTATCAACAATACATCAGTCTGCTGTCCACATTAATTATATCCGACCACGTGTTTGGACTGTGTAGCATCTTTTATTTTAAAAAGAGGACGTGTTGGTTGATTGGTTGATTGGCTGATTGGTTGATTGGTTGATTGGTCACATCCCCTGAACACGCATGCAGGGCCTTCGCTAAGACAAGAGAGCCATTCCAGGCAAAGATGAAGGAGTAGACGAACATGGGGACAACTCTTGACAATGTAGGTCTGAGAACTGAGGCCCCCCATCCCCCTCCTGCTTCTATTTCTCAAGAAGCGAGCGCATGCGCAGTCTGGAGTTATGAGGGCCGGGTGGGGGGAGAGAGAGTGAAAGAAATAGAGCATCTTGAAAAGGATATTTGGGAAATGGAGGAGTTCGATTACTTGTGGTGGGGGTAAGGGTCCTGAGGATTTGCTGGTTGAGAGAGATCAGTTCAGAGTGAGGCTTCGATTAACAACAAAAAAAAAAGCTGGCAAGAGAAAAATGTAGCGAACGCTTTGGAGACCTTCAGACAGCTGTGGCAGAAATGGAGAAATTGCATTCGTCAGACTATTGAGGGAACGAAATGGATTTCGTGAGAGAGAGAGAGAGAGGGGGGGGGGAAGAGAGAGAGAGAGAGAGAGAGAGCTGACACAAGATAGAAAGCAAGAAACTCAAGACTGTCTGTCTGTCTGTCCCTGTCAATTCAGACATCAACCCCTATCTTTGTACATAATCCTAATTTTTCTCTTTTGTAATTTTAATGCCTTCATCATGTTGCAGTGCTTTAGTTTCTTCTACTTGGATTAAGGGCAAGATGTACAAAAATAGCTTTTGCTTATTCTGTTACCATCGTATATAATTTTTTTTATCTGTCTCTTTGTCTGTCTGTCTGTCTGTCTGTCTGTCTGTCTGTCTGTCTGTCTGTCTGTCTGTCTGTCTACACTGTAACTTACCTTTTGAAGGCAAAAGCTAATCCCATTCAATAAGAGTGTTGCATTACACAGAACCGATATCGAGCATTTTCTTTTTTTTTTTTTTTTTGGACTCATTATCTCCATAGCAATACAGGACAAATACCATGAACCCTCAGTTATTTGTGGAAAATTTGAGTTTTTCCTCCTATCTGATTTCTTTTGTTAAAAAGAGAAATGAATGCTTTAGCTCTACGACTTAAAGGTCTATAAGCATGCAAACATTTCTAAATTATTGGGTGAGCTCCGAAGTTTAAATGAATAGCACTCCCAGCATACCCGTGATTTCTATGTCTCTAATGTCTCCAAAAAACAAGCACACATTTTTTCGGCAGATACTATCCTGCATGAGTAAAGCCCACACATTTGTCAAAAAAAAACAAAAAAAAACAACCACACACACACAAAATGTTACATTCGAGTAGACCTTTAACATCACCTCTCATCTCTTGATGTGTCTTTGGGAGAAAATGTGTTTAAATCAACCTTTGTCTAGTCATCCGCATCCCGTGCTTTCATTCCCGATATGTTTTTGAAACAATCTCTCGATATTTTTCACTGTAGATGATTTTTAGTTGTTTTACATGTTAATCTCTCTGTAAGCTTTTAAGTGTTGGGGGGAAAAAATAAAGTCTTAGTCAGGTCATCAGGAAACTAAGTCCCTGATAGCTTTTGTATGGAGCACGGATCATAGTCGTAATGATGGAGCGCGTTCTTGTCTTTCTGCGATGTCTTCACCTCCACCTCTTCCTCCCCACACACACCCCTCACCCCCATTTTTAATTTTTTTTTTTTATGAAAGAAACTGTACTGCCATTCTTTGTCTCTGTATCCTGTCCCACCCATCCCACCCCCAATACCTGGTGGGTATGATCTCAGTTAAATATAAGCCCACAGGTTCCGCCTAGAGGCATAAACAGTAAATAAATACCGTTGGTGCTACCAGCAGTCACCTAATGTCTATTCACGCCCCATGTGTGCTCACGACTTGGAAAGCGAATATCACGTGCTCGTCAAATGTCCATCAAGCGCCATTTTGGTAGACCAGCTGTCAAAGTGTGATGGACACATCGAGTGACTATGTTTGTTTGGTCTTTGCACATCTCCTCATGCTCAGTAAAATCAAGGTAATGATTACCACGAACTAATATCCCTGGACTGCTGGCAGACGATTTTTTCCAGTTAACTGCTAAAACGAGGCATTAGACGACATAGCTTCCGGTTTATTCACATTCTTTGTTACGGCTCGCCGAGACTAACAGCAGATCACTTCGCAAGAGGCCAAGAGTGCGTCTCGGCATACAGACATCAGGTGATGGTGTATGCGTCTGTTGTTGTTTGTGATGGTGTGTGACTGTGTCATCATCTGTCACGCTGATCGAGGGCTCTGTGGCAGTATCCGAGGTGCGCCGCGTGCACGAGAGAAGCACCATCGCCTGATGCTGCAACTGTCTTCGGAGACAGGGTAGCCCCCACCGTGGAGCCCCCTGAGTAACATTACATGAGCTGAACCACAATGCCCGATGCCATTGAGGACGCTGATGGTGGGGGCTGCTGGGGATTAGCTGCAGGCAGTGAGAGCATCCAGCTCGCCATCAATAATCCAGTAGATGTCGCTGTTAATCAGGCGCAGGGCGTGCCAACCCCTCATTGTCTCCCTTAGTCCCCCCACCCCTATCTGCTACTGCTACTTGATCGACAAAACAGCTAAAAGCTGAAGTGTCAGAGTTTGTTTTTGCCTTTTTATTTTGTTTCTGGGTGGGTGGGTGGGTGAGCTAATAGCGGAAGCAAGCCTTATTAATGTGTTTACCCAAGAAAAACCGAGTGTAATTGCAGGAGGCCAGCGGCCTGCTTCTCCAGCAACAGGCTCTTACTTTCAATTTGGCTGTCAGCCTTTCCCAGTCACTTCCGGGATATACGGGTGCGTCTATCGCAAACGGTTGGCAAGATGCAAACACACGTCTGTAAACTGTTAGATTAAAAACAACAAAAACAACAACAAACGGAAAGATGCAAATGAAAATATAAAAAGTCAAAATCTGTAAACTGTGAGCAACTGGCAAGATGAAAGCGGGTGTGTAAACTGTCAGCAGCGGACTAAGAAGTAAATCTGTGTTAACATGTTAACAGTTGGCTCGATGTGAATGCCTTTGTAAACTATAAACGACTGGCAAGGTGTCAACAACAATGTAAACAAGTCATTGCTTGACAAAGAATGGACATTGTTCTCACAATCCAACAGAGCTGAGCACTATTTGCTGGCGGAATCATCTACTCTTGAGCCTGCCACTCCCTTCCTACCTCCCCAGCACTGCCTCATAGACTTCCTCCTTTATGCTCTGTTCTTAGGGAGCTGGTTCATGGTTTGCACTTAGGGAGCTGGTTCATGGTTTGCACTTAGGGAGCTGGTTCATGGTTTGCACTTAGGGAGCTGGTTCATGGTTTGTACTTAGGGAGCTGATTCATGGTTTGCACTTAGGGAGCTGGTTCATGCTCAGGCTATCTGGACTCTCCCGTTCTATATTGTGCATAGTGTTAAACACTATTTGATGTTGTTGCTCTATTTTATGTTGTTTGTGGGGCCAAGTGGGGAACCTGCCATCACGAGGCACGCGAGGCAGCGCCGTTCTGCGCGCGCATCTTGGTGCATTTCCTACACGCTCTTGTTTTGCACCAAGATGCGCGCGCACAACGGGGTTGCCTCACGTGCCCCCTGATTTAGACTTTAGCCGGAAGAAGATGATGTCGGTCTGTTTTGCTTATCTCTCTCCTATAATCCGATTGACCAACGAGGGCCCGTAACTGGAGAAGGCGAGCTAGGGGATTGTTCTTGCGTTCATTGATTGAGAGATTAGCCGGCAGTGCTCTCCCCCTTCCACCATCCAGTGCAAGCATACTGAGCACCGGGCAGTGTAGTTCTCATCTCTAACCATCTTCGCTGGTACAATACTGTGACCCTCTCGCGAAAATGATGCGTCTATCCAGCTGACAATGATTTACATAGCCATTTGGTGAAATTTCAATGATTTCAAATGTGAGTTTTTAAAATTTTAAATACCAGAGAGGAGCATTCTCCATATTACTGATTTGTGTCGAATACCAAGGCAGCATTATGTATATATCTTATTTTCTAGGTCTTAAGGCTGCACTGGTAATTCTGTGGAAAATATCTCTTCCTTCTGAAATATATCTTGTGGTAAAATCTTTTTCTTCATTGTAGTTCAAATTGTTCGTGATAAAGATGTGTGTGTGGGTGTGTTGTTCTGCTTCACCACACAGAGACAGTGATGCTGAAATGACAATAAAAACAAAATTAAAAACGAAAGCTTTGCTTCACGACTTTCATCTCAATGTCACATGTTCACAGGTCGTGTCGACACTAGCCGAGTGTCAGGTGCACAATCAAGTGTGGGGCGCCTGATGGCCCTCGTATGAACAGCAGGCGATGGGCATGACTTGCTCCGTTCTGTGCCGCTGCTCCCGAGAGGTGATTAGAAGGAAGTCGTCACTCCATGACAGTTTCACGGCAGTAAACGAGCATTCTACCTCAGGCGTGAATGGTCCTTATCCTTCTCTCTATTCTTTGCTACAAGGAAACCTGATAAGGCAAGGTGCCACCACTGGTGACCAAAGTTGTGATGACGACGACGACGACGACGAACCTTTGCCGGTGCAGGAGGTGCACAAGTAGTCGCTCGAGTCGCGAAGATTTTTAGAATATAAGGCTAAAGGCCGTGTCATGTAACAAATGATGTCACGTGTTACCAACTCCCCTCCCCCTCATTTTTATTTTCGTCACGGACTAGGAACACAATAAGAAATCTCGACCACCCTCTTTTCTCACCTGCACCTATTGGCCAAACTAAAGCCTGCATGCAATGAACATTAAGTTCACATTACTGTTGAAGTATCTATGGCCTCAGTGGATTAATTCCCTGTCACATACAATTCTTGCCTTCCTGGACTCACTCGGTTCCCCCGCACCGCCCTCCCCCCCCATCTTCCCTCGTGTAGCCTCGATAGCTAGGAAGTGCTTTGCTTATGATGACGCACCGCAGCGCAGAACGAGAGTCGTGCTGGAGATCAGCGCCCTCGTAAATCCGCATTAGTCTTAACGTACGACTGGCCCTGTCACACCTGAGCGGCGCCAGACATTGCAGAGTGGGATAGGTGTGCTGTCACCCTGTCCCCTCCCGCCACTCTTGCTCCACCCCCACACGGCACCGCTGTCAATAACCGATGTTTTTTACATACACAATCGGATTAAGGACAGCATGGACAAATAATCCCCAAATGTATATATCTATATCAGAGAAAAAACCGCAGGACTGGAAGAAAAATGTTTTGAGGAAGGAGTCATGTTTTGGACATGAACGTACGAGTGCCTGCTATCAACACTGGAACAGCTGGTCGGGTATCTTGTTTTCACTGCCACCCATGGTCCAGCTGCCGACGGCGGTTGTCAAAAGGTTTTTGCCGAGATCGATATGACTACCTTCGTTGGTTCGAAACAAAACGTGTTCAAATGAGCCAGTGGGGGAGGGTGGATTGGGGTGGTGGGTGGGTGGGGAGTGAAGGAGGAAAATCTTTCTCAGCCTGTCTCTTCCGCGCGCGCGGCTTTCATTTGAATTTTCCAGACCGTTTCACGATCGCGATTGATGAGGATGCACGATTTGGAATGCCAGGCATATTTCAAGGAAGTGTTTAGCATGCAAACAAAAGCTTCAAAATGTGAGTAGTTTCGCCGTGTCTTGATTATTTTTCTCCCCGCAGAAATTAATCCAATATCAACATTTGGCTTCCAGCCTGCAGAGGCGTCACATGCACTTTCATGCTGGGGACTCCCCCTCCTCCACACTTGACAGTCTCCTTTTCCTTCCATCATCCCCCCTCCCCCTTGTCGCACGTGCGAACCTTCACGCGCAAGAGCGGGACGAGACGTGGGCACGTGCAGAGTACACTGGCGCGCTTCCTGTCACAGCCCGACACTCACTGCCGCTATCTCTGCCCCTTGTGTCGCGCGTGCAGGGAGCAGGAGCTGTGTGACGTCACAGCCACACTGGCAGCTCAACACTACTCACCCCTGACTCCTCATCCTTTCCTCATCGGAAACTTCAAAAAGGACAGGGGCGCGGTCAAGGCCGGAAACAACAATTACCCTTGATACGATGCGTGGAGAAATTGAAATCGTTCAAGCGGAAAATCGTTTTCCTTTTATTTTTTCTTTGCTGTTGTTTTAAATACTTATTGGTGACGATTGGCCTCGTTCTCGATAGGACCCTGACTGAGCTGTTGTTGTTTAGGCACAAGGGGACAAAACAAAGTCCGCCACGATTATGCTGGGAAGAAGAAAGCTTGATATTAGAAAACAAAAATTAATTATAGGCTTGAGTGAGGCGCGACTGGAAGTCTCAAGGCCGTCATGCATCTGTCAATCACGTGTCATGCTTACGTCACATCCCCTCGCGCGTCTCTCCACTCTACTTGAAAATAACACGAAAGATGGCCGTGCTTATATTGCTCTCATGTCTTTCATCTTGAAAGTAACAAAAAGATATTTCTATGGGTGTTTCATCTGAGTCTCAGGCGGTTTCCGCTCAAAAGTCATAAAACAAACGTTTCTATGGATACCGCACTCACTGGCATTGCTGAGTTCTGCTGGAAAGTAAGACAGAAAACATCAGGACGGAAACCTCACTCTACCGGATTTACTGTCTTTTTCTTGAAAATGAAATTTTTTTGCGCCTTCGAAATAATTTCCTCACCAGAGGACTTGATACTGTGAAATATGTTTCAAAGATGTCACGTTCATGGATGAGTTTAAATCGACATCGAAAAATCGGTTTATTGTCATCACCATCAATGTGATTTGCATTATAGACATCACCAGTTCGTGTTATTACCGCTGTAGTTTTGAGATTTGTATTCTGAAAACAAATTCTGACCCAAGAGTTTTATGCAACTAACATCCATATGTTGTTTTTTATTATTGCTGTTTGTTATTGTTGATTTGTCGCTGCGCTTGCTTTGTTGGTTTTGTTGTTATGTTGCTGCAGTTATTACTTTAATTATCATTTGAACAGCTGTTGGTGTTGTTGAGTTTTTGTTGTAGTTGTTGTTACTGTTCCTTCCTCTTCTAATTTGTTTTTTTTTTTTTTTTTGTTTTGTTTTGTTTTTGCAATAATAATAGTATCCTAAACATAACCATGTCTCTTTTTAAATTTTGTGATTAGAATTCAGAACATAAGGCTGGAAATCAACCTTTAGAAAACTCGCAGAATGTGTCTTCTACCTTACACTTGGTATCTACTGATGAAGTGAGCTGCCGGATGTTTCTTGAAAAGTAATTGAGTGTTGGCGAGGGCAGAGGTCAGTTGATGATGCGCCTCTCTTGCGGTTCCCACAGCTGCTCGCGCTCACAGATAAACTCGTCAGTTTGACATCTGACACCAGTCATCCATAACCGCCTGCTTGATCAGAAATGGGGGGGGGGGGACGACGATTATGTCACAACCAGCGCCTTGGTCACGACCGCTGTAATGGAATTGTTGGGCTGGGTGGTAGGACAGGTTGCCTTGAAAAACCCCGAGAATTAATTAGCTGATAATGGCGAGATAAAAGGTCAGAGAGATCGTTTCTTCGGCAGAAAAGATTAAAGATTGGACAACGACGCATTGCGTCAAACACTTTGAAGAAGTTTCTTTGTCCTGAAGTTGCAGTCAACTGTGTTCTACTCGCACACAACACGGACAGTATTCTCAAACTAAGGAATAGGCACTGGTTGGCTCTGCTTGAAAATGACCAGCCATCATATTAGAATTTGTCAGGAGATACTCTCGGTATCTGGGAAATCATTTTAGTATTTTAATTTTAATTTTAATATTTTTCATTAACTATGAATGTGACATGTTTTCTGTTTTCTTAAACTACTCTAGTCCTCGTTAATGTTTATTAAAATTTACACGACACTAAGAAACTGCGCCGAACTGTCATGGCAACTTGAGTGATCCTCTGTGATCTCCTATGCTGATTGCAGTTGATTCAACATCGACTGAACTTTCGGTTGTTTCCTGCCATAAAAGTAATGAAGAGCATTATTCCTCACGTTGGCAGTTATTTTTCGTGATGTAACTATTAGTCGTTATTTTTTTCAGCTTCAACTTATATGACCACCCAGAACAATATCTTTGGGTGCCAGTACCTCGACTCCGAAACTCTCAGTTAATGATGAGCAAACCCCCCTTTCCTTTTCCTTTCTGTGATCTCCCCTTCCCCACTCAACCCCCACTTTATAGTGTGTTATAGCTTACGCAACACTACAGTTGCGCCACCTACCGTCGTTGCTGATCACGACCTCTACTACGGCGCTTGATCGCCGCCGGCTACGTGGGTAGTACATCTCTATGTCCGCCAGCTCGGGGTACTAAGCTGGGATTACTCTCCTCATACTAACGACCCACTGACGCCCCTTGACGACATCAGCGACCTTTTCACGGTTCACTGGTTTCACGATGGAACAAGTCTGATCCAAGTCTACGCGGCTTCTTTGACAACCGCAAGCACTTTGCCGGGTTTCGTAGTGAGTCAGACATTGAGTGGTAGTGTGAAAAGGATGATTTTAACAGCTTTAGTATATCATGTTGTCCTCACAGACTTATCGTGATGGTGTTGAGTAGCTGGTTGTGTTGCTCAATACCTTGATTTTGACAAGAGTTTATCTCCCTCAACAAGGCTCCACAGAAGGCAGTCGTCATCTCATCGTCAGTCGCAGCAAAGTTTCTGGTGAATGTAGCCAAACTGTTAGACATTCACATTCTTCCTCTAGCCTAACTTATTATCTCTAGTCTTATAATCGAGATGGTCAGACGCTCTTTTCACAAACTTTTATAGAATAAGTTTTGGCAGTACGATCAAAGTAGTTCAAGTATAGTGTTTAATATCCCCCCAAAACAAAAACAAAAACAAAACAAAACAAACACTATTCTAGCAAGTTGTTGTGTCTTATTCTATTAAACCATAAATAAATGTTTGTTCTCAGACAACTGCCTAGCCCAAACAGGGTTGATGGAGGCATATTTTTTAATAAAAGAAATGATAACATTTCTTTTAAATCCCCGAAGTTATTAGCGGGTGGCTGTCAGATGTCGCACAAGAAACTGCTTCGTCTACCATAGAGGATAGTTTCGTCTACCATAGATGATAAAAATGTACAATTTTGTAATTATCGTCTACAAAGCTTTGTCTTCCACACACCCTCCCACCTTCTGTTGCCAGTATGGCGATCTCATAGTTTAGTGAGGTCAGGGCTGGAGGGCAATCACAGGCCGTCTTCTTGTGGCGCCTGGAGGAGCTCGGGAGGTATTCTGGCAAAGGTTGGCAAACATTGATAAGATGGACTGAAGATGCTGCAGTGTAAACCATTATCATGCCACCAGGACCTCGCGAAGTGAAGTCAAATACAAACCTTATCACAAGTCGGTAACCTGCCCCACTGACCATGTAACAGGGAGGTGGTGTGGCTGAATGACTGTTCTTCCACCCGGAGATTGCGAGTTGGATACGTGCTTTACATGTCCCCCATCTCTCTCTCTCACTCACACACACACGCATAAACACAAACACACACACACACACACACACACATTTTTATGCTAAAGACTATGGATTGTTTAATTACCTCTAAGTAGCTAGTTTCCATACTAACCCTAACCTTTTTTCGTATTCCGGTGGTTAGATAAGTAAATTTAAAAGGCTTATTTATTATAAGGAAAGAAGGTTTTGAGACAAAGACAATGTACACTCCTCTGTTTTCGACTATAGGTAGTACTTGGTATATATTAAACATCTCTCTGTGTTCAGGCTACTATGTTTATGTTGATATACTACATTTGTATAAACCCATGTATGTATTCAGGGCCACCGAAAGACAGCCCGTGCCCCGGAGTGGATGACCTTCCCGGACCCCCTGAATTAATTGCAATCGTTTATTATTTTTCCAGTATATAACAGCATGCTTACAAGCTCTAATGTGGCTGACAATATCTATATTTCTCCCAGTAACTTAGACACCAAACAGTAATAAAAGTGTAAACAACTAGGATCAACAACACAACACGAGATGAACATTAGAGTTGTGCGACAAGTGGTCAGTAAATGAGGGAAAATAGCATGAAAAGATGAAATTAACCGTGTATACAAAAATGTCATGTGGTCTTGAAAAAAAATCGACATATTAAAAAAAAAATTAAAGACAACACAAGGTTTATATCGTTCACAATAATGCATGTGTTGTGTCAGTTGTCACAGATGTGGGTACAATTATTGCTAGATGTGGGTAGGTCTCCTGAAACCGTCTTTTAAACCTACTTTATCTCCTTCTGTTGCTCCTAGGTAAATGTTACATGTTTGTGTGTGTGTGTGTGGGTTTTTTTTTTTTTTATGTGAATCTCTGAGTAGAAAACAGTCTAAGACAGGCCAGTGTCTGTCATCCTTTAAGATCACGGTTTACTCGCCTCCCGTCTGTTCCCCCTGTTTACATCAACAATGATGACAGCGCGTGCCACGAGTCGCAGAGCGCGGCGCCTTGGAGACCAAGACTGAGGCAAGTCGCAGCAAATGTTAACTTCGAACACACCTCCGTGAACAAGGGTGGCACATACGTGTCAAGATTCCCTCCGGGTGTATTGGCTCAGGTGTTTGAACCTGACACGGGAGGGTCAGTGTTCAACACTAGAGATGGTCTCTCAAGGACGTGGTCGATGCACAGTCAACGAGTTAGCGGGTTGGTGGCCAGCACCCCTCCACCCAAACATCTTGTCTCCATGGTGATTACGGGTACACTCGCTGTCCACCCATGTTTCTTAACCCTCTCCCTCGTGATGTAACCTCCTGCCCTGGCTATCTCGTCCAGCTGTGCAGGCGGCGTGTTCTCTGATCACGGGGTGGCGACGATGATGTTTATTGTAGGGTGGGTGGGTGGATAGAACCTCCGCGGCGGATAGAACCTGACGGCGCTGACGCTCCGGGTGGCGAGGGATTAGTGACCGGGTAGGACAACTTGGGGTAGGTGGGGAAGAAAGAGTAACGAGCATTGACATAACCTTGCGGGACACGCTCGTCAAGCGGTGTGATTGTCTTTCTACAGCCCTCGCTCTCTCCATGACAACCTGGTCTGACAATGGTGACCACGTAGCAATGCGTCCTCCTTCCCCTTCTCTACCTGCCACCCCGCCCTCTGCTCCGCTCTATTGACTTCTGTATCAACAACATTCGCATCTCTACCTGTTGGTAAGACCCATGGACTGTCAATATTTGTAAACCCCAGGCTTCGTACGAAATACACAAATAAACAAACTAACGGGTCTAATTGTCATCATCAAATTTTTCTACAGGTGGTCAATCATATTTAGACATACAATAAACATAAATCTGGTTGTCAGTTTGGCAGCTTTCAAATTTACAAAGCGTGGAGTATAAACTCGAAAACTCGTTTCACCTGTGGGATTGTTGGAAAATGTCGGCCATGCACTCGCTGGAGATCGGTCCTTAAAACATAAAACTGCTTAGATAAATTCTGCTCCCATAGTTTACAGTTGTTCACATAAACAGTGGTCTGAGTGTTCTGAAAACCTTTGTAAGGATTAGGTTGTAATCGCTTGCGTGACAAACATTTTTATTTAGCTTTGTCTGCTCTCCATGTCGGCGCCGATTTACTCATTTATCCTGGAATCCGAAATTCATGCGAGCTACGATGGTTTGAAGGTTGAGCTTGACAGCAAAGTCCATCGTGTGTAGACAATCATCAACATAAACTACATCCGGAAACAAAATACTCCTAGTATCACACACTGTGTTGTTCTTGACTTAACACTGCTGACTGTATTGCAACGGATAGTCTTGTTGTCAAGTGTAAGCACGTGTGTGTGTGCGCGCGCGTGGGCATGAAGGTAGCATGGTTGGCTTTGGAGACATAAACACAAACATCGCACAGTTCCTGTTTATGATTTTAGTGATACTTGTTTGTTTTAATTATTGTATTCGTGGTAACTTTACAAAATGCACACATACACATGCACAAACATTTATTCGTTGCATGCAAGTGACAGCCTCTAGTCGGCGCTCAGGCTCGCTGGCGAGGTTTGAACCTCCATTTGTAACCGTGTCGGCACAATGGTCCAACAGCGAAAATGTCGGACATGTCTGACAAAGAGTGGACATCATCCTCTGTTGGCCGGTCTTTGTCAGTCGCGGCCAGAAGACATGGAAGTTAAGGTGGAAGTTTGCTGCTGCTGCTTCCTGGAACACAGGAGTTTGGAAGGTTCCATATGCGGAGGCTCTGTAACGGTTTTGTGCAGGGTGTCTGGAGAGTGCTGAGGCTTCTGGGCTTTTCTCTGCAGGATGGTAGCCCTGTATACTAGTTTTACAGTTCTTCAGAGCACTGTTGTGTTGTGGGGAGGACAGTTGGAAGAAAGTATATTGCAGTTTTGCTCAGTGACTGACCGGGTGCTTCCTCCCCTCGCAGCCTGCTTCAGACATTGCACACAGGGCGGTGACACGTGCATTGCTATTAATTTGTAATTAATTTACATTTTGTCGCATTGAATGCCGAAAATCATAAGGCTACGGAAAAACAGAATGCATGACTATTGTTGGGCCTTGTGTGGTGTGTGTGTGAGAGAGGGAGGGAGAGAAAGAAAAATAAAGAGCCTGCAAGGAACACCGAGGCGACATCACGGATGCTGATGTCATGGCGCTGTCGGTTATACCCAACGTGTAGAGCAAATGGCATCAGTAATTGGTATTGTGTAATTTTAGCTACATTGTTCTCACCAACATTAATCCTCTTTTCCCTTCTTGCATGGAATAACTTTCGCTCTCTAACCTATGACCCCCTCTTGTTGACACTGCATGACCCCGCCCTCCCCCAACCGGACTCGTCGCTTGTCTAAAAATACAAAACTACAAGATGATGAGGGATGCGACAGTCAACGCTGCACATGTTTTGCAGCAGAAGTGATGGAAATCCAGCAGCGGACACTGCAAATGTCGTGGAGATCACTAAGCTGTACACGACACCGCCAGCTCGCACCTTGTACATGCTGTCGTGTTCGGAGGAGGTGGAGAAGTTGTAGAGGAAGAAAACACCCGATCCTTCTTTCTTTTTTCTTTTTTTCTTTTTGCGATGTCTTGTTGAGCAAACAGGATTATGTCAGGAGCTTAAAGTCGTCATGCCTTTGTTGTGACATTTTACTTAATAACCCTGTTAACCTTTCAAGGCTGAAGTTGCGAGGGTGTTGCGATAGAAGCTGTTAGTGAAATGGCGTCTGCTGGTATCGCCGTAAGTGTTGATCCCTAATGGATGCTTACAGCCAGGGGAAAAAATGCATTTGCCGTCAGATCCTCCGAAACAAAAGGAGAGAGGGAAAGTAGCACTATCCTGGAACGCGAGAGTATTTTAGTTTTTCTTTTTTTTTGCTTTCTCTCTCTCCTCGAAAGGCGCCGCAACGTGACGAGCGCCATCGCGGATCCCCTGGCGCGTGCCTAGAGGCTGATTACACTCACGTCGTGCAGCGAAGACGATAGGCGGAGATATTGTCACAGAGGCGGGGCTTACATGCAGCCAATGAGTGTCGCAAGGCAAGAGACTGTGATAAAGAGACCACGAGCTGGCGACAGACAGGCAGACGCTGATTGGTCGGCTGCGAATGAGCGGTGGCGTTGAAGGGCAGGAGGCGGAGCTGGCGAGGGCCTAGAAGCCAGGGTAGTTCACCCATCCACACAATACCGCCTCTCCTTGTCGAGGGATGGCCACGCCAGCTTAAGGCGGCCACACAGCAAGAGTTTCATTCGGAAGGATGCGAGGATCAACATACTCTCTCCCACTGCAGTCATACTCAGTTTGCACGGATCCAAAGTAAAGAAGATTTGCGACTAAGCTGCAAGCGGCAACAATTCCGCTCTGTGTTGATCTTCAAAAGATTGCCCGAAGGACAGCAGCTGGAGGAGCCCTATAGTCCGCCCATTTTATGATCATCGTCGAAAGTTTCCTGATGTTGACAAACGTCGCCTTTTTCAACCCAAAAGTGGGATCGTCGTGAGCACGCGGACTTAGTCGAGAAGTGCAAGAAGTTCATTTCACTCGGACCCGCGGAGGGACTGTCGCCGTTTAACGTAGAGAGAGGCGACAATTGTCCTCTTAACCTGGTTTTATTTCGAGTGGACTGGTGTTTGTGTCGGACTGTGCTACCTAACTCAAGAGACCAGTTCAGTGTGGACGTAGTTCTAGACAAGAGTTCGACTGTCGTCGTCGTCGCTGTTTCGTGGAGTGACAGTTACGGTCTCTCCATCAACTTCTTTCTTCCCTTGTTTAGCCAAAGCTTTGAAACTGGGTGACGACCAGGCTTTCGGCATGTCTCCTGCCGGTTCTCCTCCGTCCCCAGGGGATGGACAGCACCATAATGGAGCCCCACCCCCCATGACCAGCAGCGACCTACACTCCCACCCTGACTACGTGTACGACACATCCCGCTGTGACACCGTGCGCCGCAAGTGTCGCGAGTTGTGCTACAACACAGGTAGGAGCCGCTTTGTTTGGTTGTTTTTATTTTCTTCTTACTCCACCGGCATGGGTTGATGCACCCGTTTCGTCAACTGCCTCTTCTTTAATTTCGTGTTTTACCTACTTCACAGCCTTGTGAAGCCGTTTGTCAAAATTTGGCTTTTAGCGCACGTGAGGCTTCGAAAAATATTTTGCTTTCTTTGCTCGAAAACTTTTTAACGCAAATCTTATTTTTTAAATTCAAGAGTTGTTGTCTGGGGCGCTTTATAAATTGTTTAGAAGTTTCAAAGTTAAAAAAAACAAAACAAAAACAACAACCCCTGGCCATAACTGTTGCTGGCGTCTTTTAATGTGACGAGTGCGATTCAGGCAGATGTTTCCGACAGCAAATTAAATGTCGGAGGGCTCCCCCCGAAACATTGACAATAACCCTCTTTGATGTGATAGTCAATGAAATTGCTGACGTGTTAGACACGGTGAAGAGGGAACAGAGAGGAGGTAGGGGGAGAGAAGTTCTCTCGGGTTGTTTGTTCGCATGGTTGTCTGGAAAGACTCGCCTGAGCCGCTTTGGCTTTGAACTGATGATGAGCCTGTCTACCGCCCTCAGAGGCTCAGTGGAGCGAGCCTACGACACAGCGGCCAACATTATCTTATGTCCGTTACAAACCCTCGTTCTCAATTTCCGTGCCATCCGCACGTGTGTGTGTGTGAGAGAGAGAGACAGAGAGAGCGAGAGACACAACGCAAGCATTCTGAGGAAATTCACATTTTACTTTGACGCCATATTAATGATAATTATTTAATAATTACAGTAGTAGCAACACTGCCTTTAATAAGGTAATTATGTTTTAATATTTAATCCCTTGTGGTAAAGATGAATTGCGAGGATTAAGTGGCTGCAAGGTGGACATCTTTCACTTCACCTCAGAGTCACGTCGCTCAAATCACATCACAGTGAAGTCATTCTCGACTCCTTTGCTATTTCAAACGGGCGTCTGCTCCAGACTGTTGCACCTTTAACAGCTTTCACAGCTGTGAGCCGCAGATGTTAACAGACTCTCCAGCTGAAATAAAATCATTTTTTAAAAAAATATTATTTTGCTGAGATTTACCTGCGTCGCCGGTCTGTTGTGTTTCCCTCGGAGAATTTCTCTCCTGCTTTCGACATCATGCCCGTTCTGTAACAATCTCACCTTTTCTATAACAATCTACCCTTTCTATAACAATCTCACCCTTTCTATAACAATCCCACCCTTTCATACAAACGCAGCTCGCACAAACCTCGCACAAGCCTCGCTGCTCATTTCTAAGCAACACCCGGAGAAATGGAGTCGACACGCTGAGCCGGAAAATAGCAAACAGAATAGCTGAGGTAGTAAATAGAATTTCAATACACTCATCTATGAAGTCCTCGTGTTCATCAAGTGAGGCTCTTTTCATCAGCCCGCTGTAATTAAGCCGCTTGTCTTTGAGGGGAGTTCCCCAGCGGGATCCTTTCCCCAGAAACTGTTGGCCCATTGAAGCTGATCCCGGGGGTTGACAGATGCCCTTAATTAATGGCCGGCCTCGTCCTGCCAACCAAACGAGCAGTGTTCTGTTCCGCAGGCTTCCACCCTGAAGTCACGTGGTAGGGGGGACGACGGTGAGGTAGCCACATGACTGGCAGGTTGATTGTAACAGTCGTGTGACAACAATCAGCAATCAACAATCAACAACAAAGCCAAACATTACGAGTTGCGATGCCGAAGTCACAGTGGCGGGTAGGACGATAATATGCAATTATTATGCATTCTTTTAGAGTATCAGAGATCCCTGAAGTTCTATAATTTTATTTTGTTGGTTTAAATTTTATGTTTTAACTTGCAAGCGAGGGAACATTTCCGCCAGGGTGTACAGATTTCAGTCTTTTTTCTTGCAGAGGAAAACACAAATTTCAGTCATTTTTCTTCCACTTGCATCATGGTAATTATGACAGACTTTGTGACAACATTCTTGTTCACTCAAAGTGAAGTCATGAAAATAATAACATCTTTGGTAAACCCTCGTGAGAAATGACCCCAAACAACATGACCTTGCCGAATGAGCCGAAACTTTTCGATCCTCTGGTCCCGTCTCGCCATCTGTGTGTGTGTGTGTGTCCGTAGAGTGAGTCACAATATATTTATATTTTGAATGATTATGACCTCGAACATCATGGTAGTGAAATAATTATTGATTACTACTTCTTAAATAATAATTTAAATGTTTTAGTTTACAAAAATATTACTCGGTTATATGACTTGACTGTCCAGGGTTTGTAGGTGTAATACGCGGAGGAAGAAAATTCTAGAAGATTAAATGGAATCTCTTCGTGTTGCTGGTTACAGAATAAAATACAACAGGAAAGGGGGAGGGGGTGAGTTAGAAGAGAGAGAGAGACAAAAGTCCTGACTTACTGAAAAAACTTTATTGTCCGGAAACCTTTCTTTGGTGTTTGCCACTGTCGTGAGTTCCGTGTGTGTGGATTCGGATGAATACCTGGCAAACAGCTTCTTCAGAAAGTCTTGCGGAGTCACCGAGGTCTGGGACACGGGTAGGAATCCATACGGCCAATCCGTTCTAATCACTCTAATGGCTTTGATGAAAAGCGCAGTTTGTACTTCCTGTCCCACGAGTCTCCAGAAGCGGTCGCGGAGTCACTTAGAGAAATGATTAAAACCGATCTCAAACGTGCCACACACTCTTCATCGATCCACCCGGGGCCCCTACCCGCCCCTACCTTTTGGCCTCGCCTCGTCTGGCAAATTGCCGGCAGCCAGCACACCATTCAGCCGCCAACAAAAGGAAGACAGCGGCGATGAGGGAGAGAAACTTTGGTGGGACACACCTTATTAACATCGCTTTCTTCCGAACCCATCGAACCGGGTTCAGTGCAATCAGGTAGATTAGAGCCACTTGCGAGTGAGGCCAGCACGCAACCTGTGTCACCTCGCCAAGCTCGTGAAACTTTCTTCTTTTCATCGTTTTTATCGTTGCCGCGGACGCTTGGACTGCGTGTGTTCGTCGGACCAAGACAAACTTGCGGTTTTAACGGAAACAGTACTAGAGTGGTTGGACTCGGATGTGAAGGAGAAGTGAGTTCATGATTCGTAAAAATAAAATCGCAGAAAATTTAAATGTTGTTTACGATGACATCAAGTGCAGACCGTTAATATTTACTAGTCTGAAGTGAAGCTAATGAGTTACTTTAACTTCAGGTTCATTTAGAAATAAATGTTCCACTGGCTGCCTTGAGCTCGGTTTACAGAAAATTCTCTCTTCGCGCCTTCATTATGCAGAACATTACAGGTGGATGAACAGACTTTTATACAGCTTCTCTTTTATATATTCTTTATGTTGTGAATAACGAATGGCTTTTCGATTCTTTTCCCCTCCGTTCTTTATGTGTGATTTAGCAACTTTCTCTAACATAAGAATGACAGGAATATTAGCATGAACGGCTAATATGACCGACAGGAATATATGTATGGCTGGGTTGCCTTCCTGTTCAACATTGTAAGTGCTCTTACTGGTAGAGCACATCATTGAGTTATTCCACCTGTTGCACTCTCCATGATGAAGCTGTTGTAAAATACTTGTTCACTTATTATCTACAGCGAAAAAGGAATAATGAGGGAAAATATATCTTATGTACGAAGTTGGTGAAGTAATATTGAGACAACAGGTGTTTTGGTTTTACTTGACTAACCTGTCTCTCACCTCACTGACTTTTTAGTGTGTATGCGCTCGCGTGGGCGTGTGTGTTTGTTGAGGTTTGTTGAGGTGTTCAGAGTTAATCTCGTTAAGCAAGACATTTTTTCTTTGCTTGCTATTTCACATATGAATACAAAAGTTAATGCGAGCTGTATATATATATTGTATGGTTGGAGTTTGTGGGTAACACAGCTCTCAGTCCCAAGCATAACTGGAGCAGTGGGCTGATGGTCTCGCTAGCTTCAACACAGCCTCAGTTGTTTGATGATATGAGACTCATGCACGAAGCACAAAAATTAATGCTTTATTATTCTTTTTGTTGTTGTTATTGTCGTCTCATAACTCAGCAAAGGCGTCTGTTCCTACTGTTTCATTTAAAATTCGTTTCTCATAGTCTTACGTTCATTCCAACTCTTCCAACGTTCGCTTCTCACGTTCGGTTTATTTATTTATTTTTATTTTACTTTTATTTATTTATTTTTTTGTTTGTTTCCAGCGTGGTCCGAGTATCCGTCGCCTCTGAACGACGGGCGGCCAGGGGCCGAGCTGTACGCCCCTCTGCAAGGCAGCCCAGGACTGGACGGTGTGGGCGCCGCGGCGTCAGACGACTTGCGTCAGATGGCCAACATGACGTACTCGCACGCGCCCTCCTCTCACGTGCAGAAGCCCGCGCCCTACTCTGTCAACGGCATCAGCCTGTCGGACAACGTCAACCTCCTGCACCCCGCCGCCATGGGCTACCCCCAGCCCGATATGTACAGTAAGTACCCTTGTTACCAACTTGTGTACTGTACTCCGCGGTTGCCTGGGCTTCACAACGAGGACCTGAGGTATCGAGGGTTTTTCCCACATCCATGAATAGGGGAGTAGAGGTGGGGGGGGGGATGGTGGGAGGGGTGGAATTCTGCAGGGCATATTACCGCATTGTCGTTTAAAAAAAAAAAACTTAAAGGCCGCATGACTCAATGGAGATAGGAGAGAAATGTGTAAATATTGCTGACTTAACACTTAGCACATCAGCAAAATAATTTTATTTTTATTTCTTTTTAAATCGAATCCGAGCTATTGCACAGTGGTTCCGAAAAAATAATTTTGAAAGACATTTTCAGACCACTTTGTAATCCTTCTTACACATATGAGGTAGCTGGACATTTATAACAAAATAACAGTAACATAGTGGATATTAAAGTCGAGGGAAGAAAATAAAAATCAGGGTGAATTTTTCAAAATTGTTTTTGTAAGTTTTTTAAACACCAAAAGTACGGTGACTGCATGTACATGATGTTCATCAAATTAATTTTTATCTCCATTTTGACAATTCAATAAACCATTGAAACACCCGTCCACCCTTCTAGCCAATTACTCTTACTCCTAATCATAAAAATATTTTCACTCCTTGCGGGAGGCAGAAGGGAAGACCTTTGAAAAATCTGCACATGGAGGGGGAATATTGAACCTCATTGTTAGTTCCCATTAGCAATGCCACATTTCCACATTGTTCAGCTAGAGATCATTACTTCCCCATTACTTGAGTGCAAACTAGTTTCACATTAAAACTAATCTGGAGGAAAGGTCTACTGCATAATTTTTTAATTAATTTAATTGTAAAATACTTGGGTCCTGACAGACAACTTCACTGACATCAAGAAATTACTTTTAGGAAAGACCAGGGTATGTTTATGTATACTATCAAAATAAAATGAAAAGTAAAAACCAAATCAAAATAAATTAAAAAAATTAAAGCTTCAATCTAAATTTTAAAAAAAAATTTAAAGTGAAAGTTTATCTCAGGAGTAGGGGGAAGAGGATGGAGGGAGATGATGCACCGCTCACAAAGATGATTGCAAATAATTCCTATAGGTTAGACTACAAGTTAAATTAATTTCATCTAAATTATGATAGGTATGAAAAAAATATCTGTTTATGTGTTTAGCGTGGGAGAGTGCTATGATTGGGTGTGCCTGTTAGGTGCGAGCATGTGTGAGAGAGTGTGTGAGAGGATGAGCTGTTGCTGTTACAACGGGTTAGTAGTTCTCCCTTCTCCTGAAAAACCAGTTCCCTCTCTTCCTTCTGTCTTTGATAATTTTAACCGAATTTTCATTTGTAGTTAAAGGGAGCGCCCACACAGCGGCGCCAGTCAGCTTAAGATTTTGACAGTTGATGTTCGGTAGAATGAATACAGTATTTTTTTCATCCTGCTGTAGAACTAGAATGCCAGTAAGCTTTGCTGTATAACATCGTCCTGTAGGTGGGCCCTGAGCTTAGTCATGTGCTTGTCAGTCGTCAGGAACCTCAGTGCCCACCTACAGGACTATGGCTAGTTGTTAGCATGGCTTTGCAGTGTCACCTGTATGTTCCAACTCGCATGGATTTTGTTTTTTCTCTCTTCTTTCCTTCCACCATCAATAGATGTCATCCACCAACAACATATGCAACGGGAGTATGAAGGCCCTATGTACAGTAAGTGTCTCTTCCATCTTTCGTTCCTAAGTAGTCTGAGTGTTGGCATGGTGACAGATGCTTGCATACACTTTGTCGGACAATTGTATTCTGAGACATGCGCAGTGAAATGTCAGTAGAAGTACAGTAATGCTTCTTGAAGCTTTGGGGACATTTTGTGGTCGTTATAAATAAGTAATGGTCTGTTTGAGAAACCTTTGTGTCATTTATAAGGGTATGGAGGAGATCCAAACTCAGTTTTATATTTTATAACTTGAACAGTAAGATGTCCATGCAACTGTGTAGTGTAAAGAAATAAGTCTCCAATCCTGTGTACGGGTAGATGTGTTGTAGTCACGTGAACATCTGCCTCATTATGGAAACATTTTTACTTTGTGCTTGGTTCTTATAAAATAACAACATTAATTTTTTGTTCTGTGCATGCATTATAACACAGCTGCAATATTACTAAATACTTTTGTGTTTCAAAACCCTTTTATTTCCGCTTTAGTGGCACGTGCTAATGTACCCTAACTTTCAACTGACAAGTGTTATTTTTAGTAATAACTATTTTTATCCCTTCTCTTTTAAACCATACATGCTTTCTAACACACTTAGTCTATAAAATATTTTAGTCTGCATTTTCTATGTGCTTTGGCCTCTGTCCTGTCTGTGCTGTTGTCGGTTCAGGGTGAAAGCATAGGACACCTCGCGACTTAAAGAAACGTGTCTGCTATTACCAACCGTTTTACCGATATTTCAACTGTAAATTTTTTTTCATGCATATCTCTGAAATGAGTTCAGTGAAACTTAGAGTACCTTTTAAACCCGATAATCCCAAAGAGGTCATTTATTTTGGGAGAGACTGAGTCAGAATGTTTAGGGTTAGCTGTCATGCATGAACGCCCAGCAGGCACGATCAACTGTCACAGACACGTACCTGCATGAGTGAACACACGCTCGCATGCACACATAATAAAAAAAAAGGGCATAATGAAGCATGCATATGTTAGATGAATAATTTTGTCTTGGAAGACCAAGACACAAGAAATGATACAGCTTTACACAATCAAACTTTTTAATCGTGTCTGGTCTTCCAAACGGTCAAAGTAACAGTTCCGGGTGACTTACGCGGTCCTCAGACGTGCATCAGTGACGGTTATGATTATCGCCATCAACAGTCAGACAGCCTGAACCTCATAATGAAAGCAGGGTGCAGTCTCGCGAGGCTCTCGCTCCATCTGGAGGCAGCTCGATAGTGATTGATCGGCCGGTGGTTGTGCGTGTAAGTCGATATGTTGCTCACCTGGCCCAGGTGAGGTGCGGAAACGTGACGACGGCTACACTCTTACAGGTAGCTAGAGTCGAAGTAGTGGCCGCCCTGCACCTCTCCCCCCATGGCAGCAAGAAGCTCATATTCAGGCAGAACAAGCGGCAGGCACCCGCCCAGACAATAGGGTAGCAAGTGGGGTACCTCCTTGCGTCGTTTTCATACCTCTAGCAACTAAGGGACGCAGACAATCTTTCTTTCCTCAGACTGGTCAGGACCAGTTGAATGACTAACTGACCAGTCGGCATTCTATGGTCTTGTCCGTGCAAAGAAAGCAGTTCAATGATTATTTTAGAGCTAGCCAAAATGAGTTGAATAACTAGCTGCTCACAGTTCTCTGAAAATGATGCCCACCGGAATAAATAAATAAAGTGCTGTTCAACACACAACAGCTTCTGTAAGAAATGGAAAGTGCGGAAGAGCTGATAGCTGCATCACACAGCATCATATGCACGTGCACCACCTGACACATCGGCCTGCCCATCGACAGTCGAACTTGAAAAAGGTTCACGTGACCTTCCCTTTCCTCCGCAACCCTGGCGACAGGTAACGGAAACTGTGTTTACTTTCTTGTCGGTTGGCTGCTCAGCTCACTGGCAGGTTCATAGGGTGCTGCCCCAAGTACTAGTGGGTGGTGACAGGCGAGTCAATGGTGTGACAGTTGTTGTCATCATGGGCACCTCATGTGACCGTCGGTCAGTGTAAGGGTCTGTTCACACGCCGCGACGCACGGACAAACACAGAAGTAATGAGGCAGGCTTGATGGGCAGGCGCCACCGGAAGTCCGTCACACCCTTGTGTTCAGAGCAGTCGAGTCGCGGAAGGATGGATTTTCGTGGCGAGAAACCGGGCAAGAGAGAGAGGGAGAGAAAAAAGGAGGGGAGGGGGCAGGAAAGCTTGTGTTCGGATGAGGCAGGCAGCAAAGTGTGATGGGGTGTGGCTGGGGTGGAGTACGGTAGGGGCAGGGCATGGAAGAGGTTCAGCGAATGAAAAAATTAATCAGGAAAAGCATCTTGACACGTCGCTCGTTTCACGCCCTCGTGCTGCATCGACATTCTTCAGGCGCGGCGGTTACAGCTGTTTACTGCTCACCAGTGTCTAGTGCTGCTCTCTGATGCAAGCACTCTCAAAAACAAAAACAAAAAGACAGCCAACAAGGCAAAACCCCAAGCTCTGTTGTAATCTCTTTAATGACTATGATCAAAACCAGAAACAAAGCAAAACCAAAATAAAACAAACACACAAGAAAGCAAAAACAAAACAAAAAGAAAAAAAAATAAAACAACAACAACAACAACAACAAAAGCAAATAAACAAAACAAAGCGAAGTCTAAAACTACATGTACAACAACATTCGTGCTGTTGCCATGACAGTTGTCCGCAGCAGGCTCACGTGACATCCAATGTGTCGGTCAGTGTCACTCACGGTCTATTCTTAGCCTCGGGAAAGGCGATAGGAAGACTTTTATGCTAGTTGTTGCCTAGCAACTGTTCGCAAGGCAACATACTTTAAATTATCCCACACCTGACAGTGATTACAAGAGGATACTGCAAGTCTCTTCCTGCTGTCTAAACAATTCTCACTTCATGCTTATGGCTGCTGCATCTCATCGGTTGAGTTTCGTGCTTTTTTCTTTTATAATTTTCGCACGACAGTACATTAGATGGGTGTTTTGCTTGTTTTTGTTGTTTTTGTTAAGTTTCATTATTTGCATTCAGTAACATGTCAGAACATTAACCATGGCAACAAAACTGACACGAGACGAAGCACAGGCTGTTTGAGATATTTCATAATTTGTTCTCCATTGTATTTCAAGTAGAATTGGAAACGCACTTTACACAGACTAAAGAGGAGTTCACAATGCAGTTTGAACATTACCTGGGATGTTCATCTAGATATAGGAAGGAAGTTCAGTTTTAAATAAATAAGATGTCGCTGTTTTTACTTCTCACACTGTCAAATAGCTGTTGGCAATGTGAGTAATGTGTATTTCCCTGTCCCCCATTTGTAGGTCACTATACACGAGAAGTATCACAAGGTTACGGAGTGCAAACAGAGCCCTACCCACAGTTGGCCTCGTGGCACAGACTGCAGCAGCTCCATCACGTCACGCCACCACCCACCCCCACGCCACCGCTGCCACCACCCACGCCTACATCAAGTGCCTCTACGACAACCTTGAGCTGGCATGAAGCAGCTTTGAACTGTAGGTGTCCAGTCTCAACGGCCCTTTTTTGTAATTTTTGTGTTCGTGTGACGAGTCCCTAGTTAGTTACTGATGAAGAGTGGTCTGTAGCAGGGCACCTATACCCGGGTAGAGCCTAGAAAACAAATGGGAACTGCAACAGTTTACCGCCTTGCCAAGCACATGGCACTGACGAGAGTTCACGAGGTTTTAGGGGAGCCAAGCTTTCGTCTCCATCCCTAGCGGTGACGTAGTCAGTGACGTACAGCTGACGTCGAAGTTCTCGCGGCTTGGGGTGGACAAAAACCAGCCCCATATGCAGACCTACGGGACGCATCGTGTCCACGTCTATCTAGAGATAGACTGGGGGATAAGAGGGCGCCACAGGGCTCGAGTGCAGGTCTACCACACACACAGACCGGGTCCCCTCTTCCCTCCCCTCCCCTCACCCCCGCTAGCTGCCGCTGTTGCCGGTGCGTTCACTAGCGTGCCCATTCTTCTTGGCACGTTTGCCCATTTCCCGGCCCGGCATTTTGCTCAATAGAAAATTGCATTTTTATGAGAACGGGGCGAAGCGCGCCGGTCCCAACTCTCCGCCTGCCCTTTTGCCTGTCGCCCTGTCGACGCGAGGACCCTGGGCCCCGCTCGCGCTGATGACTGGGCTTTGTCAAGGTCCCTCGTCTGCAGACCGGCTGCAGCCTTCGGCCAGCGGAGGCGAGCCGCGTGAATAGCAAGACAGTGGCACAGAAATAAAAGATAGAGAAAAGAAAAGCTGGAGAGAATAAGAGAATAAAATAGAAGTAACGATTAGGAGTATTGTCGCTGGCAATCAAGTGGAAGGCAGACATTTTTTTTTTTTTTTTGGTGGAGGAGGGAGAGAGCGGAGTGTGTGTGAGCGTGAGAGAGAGAGAGGAAAGAAGGGGGGAAAAAGAGACGAGAAATGGAAATTCAAGGCGTGCTGTGACTGTGAGAGGAGAGAAGTGTCAGCCAGTAAACAAACAGGAGATGTAGATGTGGTGTCAAGGTGGAGACGAGGAGCGGACGACGAAGCTAGATCATGTGCGACAACTCTGTTAATAAAAACAGCAGGCAGCCGAGGCAGTGAGGATCGTGTTTGTTCAGCGAGCTCCCCCACAAAATTAAAAATTCGTCTTTTTTTTTTTTTTAACTGACCAGGGATATCATATCAGCATGTGCTTGTTTAATATCTTTCCTGCTTTTTCTTTCTTCTCGCATGATCAAAGAACTGGCTTCAGTAGCTGCTGTACTTTTCTAGCCGTGTGTACTTTTATTTGACAAAAGCAACAAAGTTTGTTTCTGCCTGTCTGTATAGCAGGCTACCAGGCTGTACAGTCTGTTTGCAGTCTACCCCACTTCCTGCCAACCCCTGCCTAACTGTTTATCCGCAAGTCTTGTCTCTCTCCCACCCTCTGTCCACTCCTTGCTTGCGACCTTTGCCCTTTGCTTGCTTTGGCTGTGTCTGCTTTTCTATATGACATCATTGAACTTTGGTGGCTGTGAATACAGATTTTAACAAAGTCAAAAAGAAGTAACAATAAGCATATTAAGAAGTGTCTGCTTTTGGTTGTCATGGTGACTGTTGTCTCTGCAGGTAACCCTCGCAAACAGCGCCGAGAGAGGACGACCTTCACCAGAGCGCAGCTGGATGTCCTGGAGGGTTTGTTCCAGAAGACCCGTTATCCGGACATATTCATGCGAGAAGAAGTAGCCTTGAAAATCAGCTTACCCGAAAGCCGAGTACAGGTAGGCGAACTCTTGTGTCTTGAGTTAAAATTTTTACTTCCTTCCTTCCATTAGTGAGTCTTGATCTGCATGTCTTCTCTTTCTCTCCTCTTCTCTTCGCTCAACCGATAAACCCATCAGCGCACTTGTTAACGAACGGTTTCGCCCCTGTTGGCAATACGGTTCTACAATGTGAAGAAAGATGTTTTCTCCCTTGACAACATGAGCCCGGAAGAAACTTTGTCGCTAGCTTTGTGGATAGCAACATGCAAAGTAAGGTGTGCTACAGTTGAGCAACATGGCAGACAAAATTTCCGCTCAGCCATTCATAATCCTCCCTGGCCGACCGGCGGGAGGGATTTAGTACCACTCTCTTTCGCGAGGCTCACTCTACAGATAAAAGTGCAGTACAAGGGATTACCATAATCCTCCATGTCCCGCCAACAAGATCAGGCCTGTGCCAATCGAAAACATGAATGCAAATCGCAACAGTTTTGCTCTTTTTCCACCCGACATCCTCACCCCACTACAGCGGTGAGAATGATGACAGAGAGCATTGATTGTCACCCGCCACAGAAGGACTTGGCCTTTGCGTAAGTACACATTTCTCGGCAGGTGAAAAGCCGTCACAGGTGGCCGCACCTCCTTACCTGAAACGGTTTGACGGTTATAAGGTCGATAGCAGTGACAGCCAGTGTGGAGAAGACTATGTCATGGAGTAGGGAGGCCACCCGTAAACACCCAGCTCGAGTACCGTGGGCAGGTGGGTTTTGTGGGATCAGTGTGACAGCGGGGTGCAATGCTGTTTACGAGATTAGCTTTCAGTTTGCGCTTAAGAACAGAGCATGAGAAACAAACAAACAATCAAACTTACGAAGAGTCTTTGTCGGGTTTCAACTATCAGAATAAAACATTTTCATGATTTAGTGGCAGAAACTTTGGCATAGAGAAAAACAGAGACAGAGAGACAGAGAGAGAGACTGCCATGGGAAGTCAGAAACTAAAAAAAAAACAAAAAACGAGCGGAGTAGATGAGAGCAGTGGACTAAACTAGTGGAGTAGATGACAGTAGCTGGCTGCAATGAACACCTGACACAGTTTGAGATGCACGAGCACCAGCCAGACCGTGACAATGCTACCGAGGACCGACCATAGAGCGACTCTACTCACACGAGACTGAGACTGAGACTGAGACTAATCTCGACCGTTGTATTGATTGTTTGAAACATCTTGACTGCGCGTCTGCTTGACAGCACTTCCATCTCTGACACACCTTGTCTGCACTTCTACTTTTGGGACATCGACCGTTGGTGTGGTACATAGTCCTTCTGACCCTAACCCTAACCCTGACCTTCGGACTAACGCATCTTGACTGACTTCCGGTGAAGTCATGCGCACTGAAAGCGTTAGCTGAAGAAGAACGAAGAAGTCTTGCATGTTTTTCTTTTCCCAGGCACTCGCATTTAAAAAGAAAACTTTTCCCCTCGTCCACTGGGTCATTTTTCTCCACGGTCAATAAGCCGTGTGTACGCGCGCGCTAGACCCGCTCGCCATTGTCCGTAAAGCGATCGCAGTGCTCTCCCCTTTGAAAGCTGTTTTTCTACGATCAGAAATCGCTGCTGACAGGCCTACCCGTCCCCGCTTAGCCACCATCTTGGCAAACAGAATATTGAAGTGAGTAGTGTTTGCCTGCGCTATGCTAAGCCGAGGCGCTGGCTTTGCAGATAGTGTTTGCATCTCGAGATCTGATAAACTTGTCCAAAGAGGATTTTGGAGTATTTTACAAAAGGTGTCCGAACAGAAACTGATTTCTCTCTCCGATCATAAAAAGTAGAGAGGAAATGCGATAGACATCGTTGTAACATGCATTCCGCCGGTGTAGAAACTCTCTGTGTTTGCGTGAGAGAGAGAGAGGAAGGGGGAGGTAAGCCAGGCAAACACATTCAGGCAGACGCCCAATGGCGCGGACCCAGGGTGGGAAGCCTGTATACTCACTGTACATTCAAGGGTCCAGTGGATTGCCTAACTCTCCTACAAACCACGGTTCTACCAAGGTCAAGCGTGTCCCTCGACGCGTTGCCTAGGCAACGACCTTGCCCTCTTGACATCTGCCAACACAAGGGCCGGCAGAGCAAGTGTGTGGCCTTTGTCCACCCGGAATTGGCTCCACGCTTTTTTTTTTTTTTTGCCTTGACGGGTCAGCTGAAGTCCTTTCTCTGTACTGAACACTCCTTCCTGTCAACGGCTGTCGCCTGTCGAACAACAGTTTGTTCTAACGGGCTGTAGGTGCTCCGAACAATCGAGAAATACCCACAATAGTTACAGTGAAGTTTGTAATTATTCCTTTGCTTCGATGGTCGTCTGTCCCACAATAAATTCTTCAGTTGATTGAAAACAGCTTCACATTCCTTTTCTATCTATGATATAGTAAAATATAATATATATTATTATACTAAATATAGAGTTGTATTGTGGAACGAAGCTAACAAACCTTTTTCTTCTCATTTTTACTGATCTTAAAACATCCACGTTCTTCGCCGAATTGAGAATGTTTATTTTGGGTGGGAATAACCAACACAATTGTTTTACGAGCGTCAGCCAATGAAAGAACTTCCAACTACACCCATTCCACCTCCTAGATACTCCGGTTCCTCTCACCTCAAACCAAGCCCCCCACCTACCCTTCCCCCCATACAATCCTGCCACGGAAGGAACTACAGGCGGCGCTGAAGTCACGTGACTCGCTGGTCTGACGCGAGACTTTGAGGTTATTCTGGCAGTCCTGTCCGCGAGGGTCCATCATTGTATGGCCCACAATGGCGTCCCCAACAACAGCCTTGATTCAATCAATCGTTGTTGGCGGCCTGCGCAGTGTGAATGCTTGTTTGTCGAACAATGTGCTACCGGCCAAACACAATTGTCGCCGATGACGTCTGAGCAGAGCTTCCGGTTCGCAGAAGTTTGTCCGGGAGCCAGCTCTGGCAGGTCTGGACAGTCCGCCTGGGTACTGTCCTTTCATGGCGCCTGTTACCTGATTTCACCTGGTCACGCATGATCAGAAAACAGTTAGTGGTGAATAATGAGACGGAAACGCCTGGCTGTCTTCGGGTGGGATCCTCTGCTAACAGACCACACGGGTGTACAGTGGACTGCAGCCGATGAGGTGTAGCAGGACCCGTTAAACAGACTCAACCAGAGCTGGTTGGTTTGGTTGGTTTATTTAGTAGGAAAGTGCTTCCACCTTGGGACGATTTCGCACTATGAGGGAAGAGGGACATTCAGGGGCTCACTGCCTTTTAGATTGACTTCTCTGACCATCATCGTTTCACAAAAGTGAGTGAGTGAGTGAGTGAGTGAGTGAGTGAGTGAGTGAGTGAGTGAGTGAGTGAGTGAGTGAGTGAGTGAGTGAGTGAGTGAGTGAGTGAGTGAGTGAGTGAGTGAGTGAGTTTACACCTCACATTGTACACCTGTGTACTTTTACCAAATAAGGTTTCCCCGCTGATCATGTGATCTTCACGAATAAATCCTGCGCGGTGTTCTTTATCCTTCTGTCCATTCCTGTGCTAACTGCTGACACCTGCATATTTATGACCTTGACCTCACTCTGTCAAGCTTGCTGACCCTGGTGTACCCTTGTCTTGTCCTCTCAGGTTTGGTTCAAGAATCGTCGAGCAAAGTGTCGGCAGCAACAAAAGGCACAAGACCAGAAGAAGCAGCAGAGCAACAACAGCAGCAACACCACTGGCAACACCCCCAACAGCAACGGCGGCGGTAGTGGTGGCGGTGGAAGTGGTACTGGTGCGGGACCAGGCTCGGCTGGAGGAGGCGGAAGTGGAAACGGAGGTAGCAGCAACGCCGGGAACATCACACCGCCGCCTCCCAGCGGGCAGTGCGCCAGCCCTAAGGTCAAGGCCAAGTCCCCGACCCACTCGTCCTCGGGGTCGCCCGGCATGGGCTACAAAACATCTCCCATGACAACCACACCTCCCAACGGCAGCGCCATGAGTATCGGGGCGGCCGGCTCCATTTGGAACCCGGCCTCCATCCCTACAGCGATCCCCCCGGTCAACGACTTCCTGGGTTCCCCCTCCTGCATGCAGCGCGCGGCGCCCTACCCCCACATGACGTCACACACAGGTCAGGGTGCCACGGCGGCCTACCAACCCCAGAGCTATCACAACCACTACTACAGCAACATGGCCGACTACCTGAGTCCCATGCAGATACCAGTATCCGCCAACCCCCACTCCCATGCCCAGGCTTCCCACCACACTCATGCCAACGTCATGTCGCTTGGCAACGGCCAGGTAACCCAGATGACGTCACACTATGGAGGCCTGTCCGCTAACGGGAACGGCCTGGGGGTGCGAGGACCTGCTAGCGGAGACTGTCTCGAGTACAATCCCAAGGACCCTAACACCTGGGCCGGACCTCGCTTCCAAGTGCTCTGAACATGCGAGCTCCCATCTACCCACCCTCTCACCCAGGGGAAAAAAGTTCCGAGTCAGACGAGAAGTTTTTCTTGTTTTCAAACTGTTCTTTACAGACCGACCTTCTTCAGAGACAATGTGGGCTCTCAAAGACAGCACTGGCGTTTGGTGTCTCAACGACCCTCGCCGACAGTTGGTCGTGGGCACCAAACAGCCAGAAAACGGTGATTTCACGCATTTTACCTATTTACGTCAAGGGACTGCACTCTACTGTGGAAGGCTGCATGAACAAGAGTTTATGGGTGGACACGATGGCTGCGGCTCACCTACAGTGGTGAGTTCAGGTTCTTCAATACTAGACACAGTTCATCATCACTGGACACGGTTTTTTGATTTCTCGCCGTGAAGTGAACGACTTTGGCGCCAACATTCGTGCACACCGTCCTCGTGGACGTTCATGTGAAGAACTGTCACCATGGTGCCCACGAGTGGACGCTCTGACTTTTCAATTCCTCGGACAGAATTTTGCCTCCTACACCTCTTTTTTTTTGTTTGTTGGATATTTCTTTAAGAAAAAGGGGAGAGCACTACGCGGTATTGACGCTGGTAGATTGTTGCCCCCTGTGGAGACTTTCCAGAAACGTTCGAGTCACGACACGCAGCTGTGTGTAAATTACAGATGAGAGGATGCAAGCTGAATTTTTTTTAGAGACAGGCCTTCGACTTGTGCAATATATCACACGGACTCACAGACTGACCGCGCTGACCATCACGGTTGGCCATTTTCTGGTATTAAGGCAAGTTGCACTTTCTCCACAGCTCTCCCTTTGTCGTTCCCCGATGTAAAGCAAGTTTATGTTGGATCCTCTGTACTGCACATTTCTTACAGTGCTCGGAAGATTAGATATATTTGTAAATGGAAAGTCCATAAAAGGCTAAAGAAGTAATTTCCATTGAAAACATTGAATCAGGCCTCGGCTTTCATTCTCCAAGTGTCATTCGTGACTTTCAGAAAGCATCGCCATTTCGGGTATGGGAGCCAAACGATGAAAACAGTGGGATAGGGTGGGTGGGTGGGGGGAGGAAGGTGGGTTAGCCGCTTTGGATGATGTGAGTAAATGAGAGAACAATAACAAGAAGAAAGTCATCGCGCCATCAGCCAGCCTTCACTGCCGAGGGACATGTGAGTGTGTTATTTCAGACGGCAAAGAAACTATCAACCCTCAGCCTGCCATCTCTAGAACTGCGGCAACACCTGAATTGTGTGTGTGCGTGTGTGTGTTTTAAAGGACATTGTTTAAAAGATCGCTGGGGTCCTCAGTCAAGGTGGCTCTTCCAGGTACGCAACAGTATCTTTTACTTTTGGTAATACCTGCTTTTTTTTCTCCTTCGTTTTTTTTTTTTTGTTGCCGTTGTGCAATGGTAGACCTCCGCACCTCACAATCTTTCACTCAAGACCGTTAATTACTTGAGGAATTTCTGAAAAAGTTTTTTTCCTTTTTTTTTTCCTTAACCACTTCTAGTATTCACAGAAGAAGCGACCTACCTGTGAATACCTGTGTTAAGAAAAGCCAGATGTTTATAGGAATCAATACGGAGCATTATTTTTTTCATCCTTCTGTCACAACTGAATGAATCGTACTCATTAAAGTATTTCTATCATCCTTGGGTCACTACCCTGGAAGGACGATGTCTCACTGTCTCTCTTGTCAATTCCTGCCATCCCATCCACTGAGGGCGACAGCCCACCCAGAAAGGTCATGGCACAGAGCAAGAGGACAACAGTATGTTCCCGTTTGTTGTTCCCGGATGTGACAAGTGAAAGACTGTGTTCTGTAGAATCAAGTGGCAGACCCCTACAAGGCGCACTTTTAACACCCCTACACTATCATACACAATCCTAACCCTGACCCTCACGTTCCTTTTTTTAACATCATCGGTAATTTCAAATGTTACTAAAGAAAGAATAACACTTTTTTATTAGCTAATCTATTCACCCTGTTACAGCGACCCCATTGTAAATGTAATGCCATTTGTCTCCCCCTTTCGTTCCTTATTATTCATAATGAGTTTCGCTGAAATCTTCATTTCGTTATAAAAGTAGAAAAAAAAATTCTCGAATTTCACTTTCTCTGCGGGTTTATTATCAGCACTTCACTTCGGGCACAGAAATTAGAAAGTTCTGATTATTATTCATTGAATCCTTTCTTATTTTTGAATTATTTTTCGTGTCATTTTGTCGAGATACCTGGCTGTGTGGTAGATGGCTTTAATTAAATTTGGGATAGATGCGTATCCTGTCAATTGACGAAGTCCTGTAAATACTCAGAGAACCTCGTGGGCCACTTCTCATCTGTATTATAAAACTGGCCCGAGGCACAGGCGCACATTTCTCTCTTTGTGAGTGGATGAGAAATAATTATGGATGGAGGAATGCAAAAAAAGATCAGTGAACAAAAATGGAGTGCACACTTTCCACTTGTAGGCAAATGTCTAGTGGCTCTCGCTTCAATCAGTTGTCCTCGTTCCACCACCTCCCGCAATGGTGATTTTTCAAATTCATTTAAAATAAAATTAAGTGATATACAGGCGCTTGTAAATGTTATTCTCAGAGGTGGGTAAGGGAAGAGGTTGGTGGTTGGTGGGGTGGTCAAGAAAGGACGGACATATTTCAGATTATTTGCATCTAACCCTGCCTACATCGAGGACGGCAGATGACTTGGTACCCTCCATTCCGTGAGTGTGTGCGTGTGTGTGTCCGTGTGTGCGTACGTGCTTGTGTACGTGTGTGCGTGCGTGTGCATTGGTTACAGTATGCCTGAGCCTGCAGTCTGTCACGGTGTAGACATTGCTAGCACCTGTCTAGTCTAGAAAGTCCTTGGATATTTTACTGTAACTCACACCATTTATTCGTGTGACAGTGGCTATAATTTTTGTCTGTTTGATTACCTGTCAGATAAGCTCCCCATGCAATGCATTTTTTTCCATCAGTGCACAAGTTCCCCCCTCTCCGAGAGTCTAACAAAGTATGTATAAAAATGAAATGTCCACTCCTTTCTCAAGTCGATCAAGCATTTTTCAGAAAAGTTTATGGCTTGACCCGTAATTATCAAGAAGAACATTGAAGGTATTAATTTTTTTTTAATATAAATATCGTAGACAACATTGTCCCTGCGGCATCCACAGAACAGAATGGTAATTCCCACACTATGCACTCATAGAGGTCGCCATATGTTCAGATGAAGTATTATTATTTCACGTTGAATTAATTACCGGATAATGATGTACCCCTTTGTAATGTTCACTTCATTGATGGCAAGAGAATGACACCACACTTTGCTTAGTCTTCTGTACTGGCATCATTCATGTGTAGTTGGTCTCCTGTGGCTTGTGTCAACTCTCTCCGTCTTGAGGAACAGAGTTCAATACTGTATTCTTCTTTTCTTCATGAAGACGACATTCCGACAATCATCCCTTAAATATCTTGCTTCAGTGCGCATGCGCCTTGTAACTAACTTCCCGACATGATGTTATCTATCAAAAAAGTGTTGACAACTAAGATCGAGTTTTTTTCCTACGGAAATAAATTAAAGTAAATAAGTGTATTCATCGTTAAAAAAAAAATGAACTGTCCTTCATCATCAGATTAATTACAGGGAGCTAGGAATGGGGTTAAAGTATTTCAGATTGAATTCCGTCTTCACTGAACTATCTCAAAATACTTCGATTTTTTTTCCAAGGACGATTTAGAAAAGAATTTTCTGCTCAGATCATTAGAAGCCTGAGACAAACACTAGCAACAGCTTGTGTAAACGACTAGTCGCATTTTGGATCATAATTGTTTTAAAAATCTTTCTCGCTTATTTGTGTCGGTTGACAATATATGAACAAATTATTTTCAGTGTTTTCAATTTTTTAAAACTATATCTCTCCGTTCTATTAACTTATATACAGCCATTTCCAATTTTATTTTGTTCCCTGTTTTTATTTTGGAGGATAGGCGATGGATCAGCAACCCCTTTTTAAACCCCTTATGGGGCTGTGATACGTGTCTGTAGCAGAAATCGCTAAAACATAGAGAAAATAAATGTACAGATGGACATGCTTGTATTTTTTATATAAATTAATCTTGAGAAAGTGGGATGGGTGGATATGAGGGTATGGGGAAACGACCAGGCATGGAATGGGGGGTCTGTCCCGTGTGATACACCAAGCTGAGAATACTCTGAACCACAGACTCGTGTGTAGCTTCATTCATACCGCATCCAGAGGTCCAGTCCCCCTGGACTTGTACACTTGTATACTTGTATACAACAGTCCTCGTGGCTGGCCGTTGGTCTGATATTAATTAACGTGTTGCATGTTGGGACAGAAAGTGTTGGTCTTGGTAGCATTCTGTGTACGCTGGGAGTCCCTCTTGTGTACATGATATTTATTCATCCGGAAGCCCACCCTTGTGACATGTCATGTGTAAAGTACAGTTAATAATATTTTGTTTCATCAATGTTCGCATCATGCACAATAAGCCTGCAGAAGGAGGTTCCTTTTTCACGAAATATCATTTTGGAATGTGTATGTTCTTTCAAACAAGTGGTCACAGTCTGTGGTGTGGAATAAACGATTCCTGTTATACACATTGTTTTTCCGATTTTTGTTGTGTTTTGAACAGCTCTCTGTGTGGGTGTGCATGCGCGGGCGAACTCCAGTGAAAATCGTCCTGCTGAAAGACTTCGTTTGAATGAAAGAGCAGAAGGTGGAGCTGACATTAGGAAGAACATCATTGAGACTGATGTCTGTCCATTTGAAGCAAATCACACCTTGCACGTGACATCCATGCCTTCACTGATTCTGATAATAAATATAGTGGAAACGGAAATAAAGAGAGCATAGAAATAATGGTGATGATGATGATTATGATGATGATTATTATGATTATTTGCTACTTCCAATGAACAGCCTTGTGGGCTAAGAAGACAACGAAATGCAAACGCCCCTTCACCAACACACTCCTGTTGCCCAACACACAGATCATCATGGGAATCCGATAAAAAATATACCTGTGTATGTGTTTGTATATCTATATATATAGAGACCTGTAGTGTAAACAGTTGCCATAGTCACACGTCAGACAATAGCAGGTCCTCGCATGAGACAGGCCGACGTGGTTCTCCACACCGGAGGTGAACGGGAAGCAACTCGGAACTCGACGATCTGGGGCGATGACTGTTGATAGGAAGGCCCCGTATGTAGGGAGAGAAATAGAGGTAGTTGGGGATGGGGGTCAGTGGGGAGGATGGTGAGGGGGGGGATACAGGGGAGGTCAGCAGCTGCCTGACTGTCAGTTTCGCCTTCTCCGCCCTCTGGCGGTGCATAAGCAGCAAGGATTAACTCCCGCTTCCCCTGTTCCACCATCGACCAGTCGTGTGTGCCTCACCCTCCACTGCAACGCCGCCGGCAGGGTAGTGGGCTAGTGATGCTGGTGGAGGTGGCGACTGAAGGAGATGGGCTACAGTGTGCACGCAACATGTCTCCTGTGGGTCACGTGTTACACACTGTACACTTCAGGGGCACCGCACGTAGGGGCATCCCTTCTCCAGTGTATATCTTTGTGTTTGTGTGTGTGTGTAACAAGACTTAAGTATTTAATCGATTCGTCAGTAAAGTAGGTTCTTCAAACAAACGTTCCCTGAACCACAAACACACGTTGCCAGGAAGATGGATGGAAAGGGAAAAGGAAAACAGCAATACATCATCTTGTAATGGGTCACCCAAACATGTCGCACTTTAAAACCTGTGAACTTTCATAACAGGCGTCGCACTTTTGCATGACAAAACAAAACAAAAAACAAAAAACAAACAAAACAAAACAAAACAAAACTGACACGTCCTCATGGCGACACCTAACCTCTGCAATAGTAATTTTTCATTCATTACAGACACTAGCCTAAACGAGAAACAAACGCTTGTTTTGTCAGTTTGGAAGACGCCATCTTTGTCATGCGCACTAAGCAGGTCTCAGCGCCCATGTCGTCACTGGCATGCGCACTTCTTCTGTTTTAATCAGGAAAGATAACTGAGTCAATCAAAACACTGAAAAATTCTCTGCTCATTCTCTACCGAAGTAAATGTATTGCCGCTGCTGCTAACAACAACAACAACAACAACAACAACAACAACAACAACAACAACAACAACAATAATAGGAAGAGCCAAGTAAAACAAAAACATTGCTGAACACTCGTACATGGTGCGACTAGTTTGAAGCCTCTTGTTTGCCATCGATTAAATTCATCTTTATTGTCAGGAATAGTTCCTGTGTTCCTGTCAAGATTATCGTCGATGGAATGGACACAGATCTCCAGAGAAAAGCTGGGTAAACTACAAACTTGTAGTCTTATGTCTTAGTCACCATTGTATGGCCTCCATTGTGTTTCACATCCATGTGCTGGCCTCAACCTTCAGAGCAAAGACATTTAGCTCAAGATCTTTAATAAAGATGTCTTCTGAAGATTTGTTTTTCTTGTTTACGAAAGAGTTATTCCGAATCCGGTATTTGTTATCATCGCTTGTTTCTGTGTAACGAGCTTCTGTCTGTCTGTGGAATTCGCGATGGCTCAGCGGCAGCTGCTGTGGGTGATGCCAGACATCCATGAGACTGTTTCCTTGTCAAACATGGGATCCAATCATATTAGTTTGTCCTGTTGTTATTTTTAATTTCTGGTGGTGGGAGAACGGCTGGGTAGACCGTTGCTCAAAACGTACAAAACCCAGGGCATGTTTATTTTTTAACTGTAGGGGGAATTGTTTTGAAAGCTTGATTCAGCCATTATCCCCTCCCCCGCGTGCAAAAATACCAAACAGACACTAAGCAAAACAAAACAAAAAAAAAAACCACCACCAACAACAAACAAACAAACAAACAAACAAACAAACAAACGAACGAACAAAAGAGCAAATCAACAAGTAAGTAAATAAACAAAACAACAACAGAAAACAGAAAATAAAATAGACAAATTATATAGAGAGAGACTGCATGAGCATTGTTCAGTGAGAAGATGCAAGTTGTTCTTTCTTGACTGGTTATGACTCCGAAAATGACTATTCATATAAAAGAAATATTTTTATTCAACTCACTCACTCACTCACTCACTCACTCACTCACTCACTCACTCACTCACTCACTCACTCACTCACTCACTCACTCACTCACTCACTCACTCACTCACTCACTCACTCACTCACTCACTCACTCACTCACTCACTCACTCACTCACTCACTCACTCACTCACTCACTCACTCACTCACTCACTCACTCGAGCACGAACGCACTTTCTGGTGGAGAAAGGCGCTTTATTATCATTATTATTACTGCTGTTGTTGTTGTATTATATCGTAAAGACCCATAGCTCAAAAGAAACGACCACACTTCTAATAGGAAGCAGTATTAACATCTATCTCTTACAACATAATATCACAAAAAAATTTTGAAAAAGAAATTCAAGAAACGAATAAAAAAAAAGGGAAGTGAAAGAAAGCTTGGAGCGGACTACAACTGCCGGTAGATGATTGCCATTTCCACCCGAGTAGCCAGCGCGGCCAAGAGAGTGTGCCGTTTGTTGTGCGATCACAAGCAAGATGTTGTCTCCCTGGAATACATTATGGGGATTATGCTAGCACCTCCTTCTAGCCTTATAACCGCTGACGCATAGAAATGGAAAGGAGGAGGAAGTTTTCTTTCATTTCTGTCAGCTGCACATCTGGTATCGGCTACAGCGACAAGAGGAGAAAATAAATCATCCCCTGTTGCTGCCAGTGTATAGGGCTAACCTCCTCGTCTCACCCCGAGTGCTATAGGGTAGCCTCTAGATCAAAGTTCCATTTGCTTCTTTTTCTTTCGAGTTTTGTCGGTGTGGCGCTGGGCTCAATGAGACAGCTAATACAGGTCCACGGGGGAGTCCTTGGGTGTTCAAGCCCTCCTCCACCCAACACCACCACCCTACTCCACCACCCCACCCCACCCAGACGGGGTTTTGACACTCAAGTCTAACTTGACGACCATCGGGCTGTCGCCAAGTTTGGTGATGTCGCAGTTCTCCGAAGAGGTGGTGGCTTCTGTTTTTTCTTGTGGTCGTGTGGCAATGTTGGTGTTGGTGTCGGTGGCGGTGGTGTGACAAGAATGTTGATGGTGTGAGCCCCAGAAAATCAGGATGCCGACGCAAAAAGAGAGGGAGGACGATGGTTGTGTTGTCGTTGCTGTACTGTCAGCAGTCAACTTTAGTGAGGTTTCATCCTCAATGATGATGATGATAATGAAGACGACGCTCAGAGTGACAGAGACAAAGAGAGGAATACGTGAGTCCATGGAAGGGGGATCTCAAAGCAGGACCAGAGAGATTACAAACGCCTCGCGACCGTCAACTGTTGATGATAGCTGATGACGATAGACGCTGATGAATGTGGCTGTCATCACCTTCCACCACCGCCATCTCCACAGGCCAGTCGACTGTTGCTGTCATAAAACAGGAGAAAGTGAAGCACATAGATGGAGACAGAAAGGATCAGATGGTGACAGGAGTGGAGGAGGTAGAGAAGGACCAGGGGTTCTCAAGGATGCATGGTGGCGGGGTGGATGTGGTGAGGAGGTGTGTAGAAGTGGAAAGAAAGGGTTTATTTGATCGATATCGGATCTTCGAGGAAAGAAGACAATTTTCGGTTGTGGGATCCGCCATCACAAACATGAGAGGTCGCTGCTGAGAGAGTTCCGGTTCTTGGGTAACAAGATGTGGGTTGGCCAAGGGGTCATCATAAGTGTCAGAAAATGGAGATATCTACTGATGAGAATCATCACAAGGAGTCTGTAGCTCAAGAGGCAGGCAGAGCAGAAGGTTGCCCCGGTCATCGTCAGCTAAAGTAAGAACTGATTTTGTAGAAAGAAAAATCAAATAGAATTTAAACTGTAAAGACTAAGCCAATCACTACTACTGATTCATAAACATGACGAGGCCAACTGAAAAAAAAAACACACTGTTGCAGAAAAAAAATAGTCGAGAATAATCAACCACTTAAAAAAATAAATCTGTTTGAATAAATATGTTATTTACACCGAAGAAGTTAAAAGAAAAGAAAGTTTTGGAGCCTCCTTTAGGGGGAAAATATGAAAGAAAGATGAATAAAAAAAAGAAGAAAATGATATGGATGGACACGGAAATTAGGGAGTGAACAGAAGATTGAGATAGATAGATGGAGGTACAAGATGTACGGAGTAACCACTGGGTAGAGTTCTGTGTGTCGGACGGGAGGGAGAGGCGGAGGCACAGACACCAAGCATGTAGGAGCAAAGACCTGAGCAGACAGCTGTCCTGGCCCCGCGCCGCTTAATTAATCACGTGATTAGCCTCGCTGCCACAGAAGTAGGCGGGGTGTGGGTGTAGGTGAAGGGGTGGGAGGAGCAAGCTTGCTGGCTGCACGACTCAGACACACGCCAGGACGCGTGCGGACCTCGCGCCTTGGGAGTTAGGAGTTCGAAGCCCGACTGGTGCTGTTGCTGTCTTGAACGTCCTGGTGGTGGAGGGATGGGGAAGGGAACCAAACACCCGAGGACTGCGAGGGAAAAATTTATCGTAAAACGTGTTCAGTCCTCCTACTCGACTTTCCTCCAGCGGTAACGGATACGACCCTCGGCACCTCTTTCAACGAAATCCCTTTTAGCTTCCAGTGTCGAGGGAGCACATGGCAGGAGCAGCAAGTCTGGAAAGTTCATGTCATCAATTATGTATGAATAGATTGCAGCAACATCAGTAAGTACTTCCAACTATAAAAAACACATTTTAAAACCGCGTTGTTGAATAAGAAATAATAAGTTACTGTAAATCAGAAAACAAGAAGTTATGATAAATTAGAAAATAACTAGTTGTCATAAAATAATTTATGATAAATCAGAAGATGATATGTTCAAGTAAATCAGAAAGCAACGAAAAATAGAGTTGAGTGGGAGGCGGGCAGATTGATGGAAACCACATCGGCAGAGGAAAAGAGAAAGTAGATCCCCAAAGGAAAGAATAAGGAACGGAAGGAAGAGACAGAGATACAGAGAGAATGATAATGACAAAAATTTTTTTGTGGGGTTTGGGACATATCCACGTGAAGGTATAATTTCACTAGTATCACAGTGTGAACACTTTAGAGAAATATCTGTTTGTAACCTTACATGTAACAGTTTCAACTCCTAACCTAAGCCGGGTATCATATACAAACAAGCTTTAGTTCCACGATATTTACTCAACATTGAGGAGGATTTAAAATGATCTCTCCCTGTCAACTATTTTACTGTATAAATCTTGCTCCAGTCAATAATTTTTTATTTAAACTCACAAAACCTCTTTACATCGCTGATAGCCTGACACATCCCCACAAGACTGAAATCATATTGATAAAGTATTCATATGACACACCCAGGGTATTTTGCTTTTATTGCACAGATTTACCAGCATGATCAATGCTTTCCTTTGTAAATGATTGTAAATTATTGTGTAATGCATTTTACACATTCTTTAAGCAATAATAGTTAACGAGCATATTTAGCATACCTTATGGTATTGGGAGTTTTTAAACAAAGTGTTTCCATGCAAAAATAACAAATAAACAAAAACAAAACAGGGCTCATTTACATGAAGCCCGATGACTAAGCTTTTTATCCTACCCACACTGGGTAGGTAGGCTAACCGGGGATATTCAGGGTATGCTTATCCAGATCGTTTTGCCAGCCACTATTTTACCGGAGGTGTTCCCATCCAAGAACGTTCTCCCATGTAAGGTAAATATGATTGTGATTCAATCCAAGGGAACGCTGAATTTTTCTAGACCTAACAACTAAATAGACAGCTATAACGATACAGAACTGTTTGACAAGTACAGAGAATTGAATTCATAATCTAAGAGTAGCGGATGCCATACAAACAAACAAACAAACAAACAAACAAACAAACAAACAAACAAACAAACAAACAAACAAACAAACAAACAAACAAACAAACAAACAAACAAACAAACAAACAAAAACATCAGGCAGAACATCAAAATGACATTGTACCGCTCGGTTTTATCCGCTGGTACTTAGTTTCTAAATAAAATAAATAATTTTTTTCAGGAGACTTCACCTACTCACTGGCCAAAGGATGGTGAGTTAGTTTGGCTGTCTGGGTAACTTCCATTTAATTCACCACCAATTGCTTCCATTTCCACGACTGTCCATGAATTCTAGCCCCGGACTTGTTCAATAATGCTACTCTCAGTAAACGACACCCATGTCTTATCGCCACACAAAAGATATTAGCTACATCTGGAAGTCAGATAATTTAAAGAATAACATTTTCATAGTTCCAAAGAAATTTTCAAATTTTGATTACACCACCGCGGTTTATCCGCCAGATCTACCCGGGGATGTGAAATTCACTATTAATTAGCAAGATATTTATAAGCATTAACTATTTTCAGTCTGTTACCATCTTAACACGGTTATTTTAAGCAACGAGACCACCATCTCTAGGGAAGGGTGTGGGGAGAGAGAGAGGGACAAAGAAAGCGGTTTGATCACACAGAGCTAGAATATAACCCACAGAAAGAGTAAAGAGAACTATTACCAGTCTATGTCCAGCTCTCATTTCCCAGTAAGATAGCTCGCCCAATAGAGGGCCTCTAGTTTTTGTGGGTATTTTTTTAATCTTTCTCCCCCTTTTTTCGGTCTGTCGGTAGCCGAGAGCTGTTTTGCATAAAATGTATTGACAAGCACGAGAGAGTGCACACGGGAATAGCAGGCGAGGATTATCTCCCCGCGAGGTGGCGGCAGATCAGAGTGGGAGAAGGATGCAGCCACTCTTTCTTTCCGAGGTCGATACAAACTGGCAAAAGTTCGTTTGAATGTAAACCGCGTCGCAAGGGCAGACCACTGAGGTTTCGTGGGTGCACAGCGGACGACAGGGTAAACAACCCACACGTTGATTGGTCACGGCAAGGGCCGTAACTAGCCGATGACGCAATATTCTAAAGACTTTGACGCAATATACTAATGACGTCATGACTGCTGACGACGTTTATGACGGCAAAAATTGTACATTCGCCGATGACGTCACATCAAAATGTCCGTCTGCTAGACATGTTTTCTGACTGTCTTCACACTCGCAAACTTCTGTCGACTGTAGGAACACAGACGGACTGAGTCGTGTCTCTGCTCAGCCGTGAAATTATTCCTGAGAGTGGGAGCTGGACACATCTTCACACGGGCTCGCTAGTTATATATACGTCATTCATCTACAAAACTAACTGGAAGCAACTAAAATGGCTTCTATAAACAGATCATATTTTTAAAATTTATTTTACTAATATCAATGTGCTGATATAATAATAGAAATAACAGCAACAATAACAATAATAAAGCTTTTGGACATATTTGAAAGAGGAGAACTTAGTAACTTAACTCATGACGACATTGTAAATGTTAAATAATTATTATTAATATGGCGGTCTTGAAAGTAAAATGAATTTTTTACAATGATATTTCCTCGTAAACTTGTTTACTTGTCAACACACACACACACACACACACACAGAGACATACACAAAATAAAGCGCCTTTTTCGATCACCAAAGATGGTTGTTTGATTGAATTATGAGAGAGACAAAGTGAGTGCGCGCGCGAGAGAGACTGTTTTATTATTGTATATAATTAGTAATTAGTTATTTGTGAAGTCGAAGCCAGTCAGGAAAGCTACGAGAGAGAGAGAGAGAGAGTGAATGAAGGCTTGTGTTACGGTCAGTTTGAATGTTAGTTCGGAACTTGGAAGGTTGACTCGTGCACTGCACAGGTCCAATCCCGTTATCTATCTGGTCTTGTCTTACTTTGTGTTTTAAACACTCAGTTGCAGTTTAGTCTGTACTGCAAGTCAGGAAAATGTTTTCATCATTTGACCTAACAGATGTACCGTTATTTAGCTTTTACCATTAAAACACATATTTCTCTCTTCTTCTTTTTTTTTTTTTATTTGTTGTGTTCGTTTGTTTGTTCCTTTTTGTAGGTTTGTGTACTTTATTTTTTTATTTGTTTATTTGTGCTTTTGTTCATCTATTTGTGTTTTCTTTAGTGAAGACAAATTCCCGGCAGTTTGTATCCATGGAGTTGTACATATAAGGACCTGTGTGTATGTGTGCGCGCGCGTGCAGAAAGACGGACACGCCAGCAGCACGAGGGATGCTAGTCGCGAGCTGTCGAGCTGTCGAGCTGTCGAACTGTCGAGCACAGCTCACAACGCCGTCGCACTGTCGCAGTCGCGTGAACAATGCTCAGCCAGCGTGAAAGGCCGCCCATACCTGGCCATTGATTTCGTCACTCCGCCACGCACAGGTAGAGACAGCGTTTCCGCCTCCACAACCACGCGCAGGATTTGTCGCCAGCAATCAACGGTAGTCCTGGTGCTGCGGCTGCTAATGATGATAACGGCAACGACGACGACGACGACGACGACGATGATGATGTTTTATAGAAAATGCTAGAACATCAGACATCATTAATATGGCGGTCTTGAAAGTAAAATGTAAATTTCTTCACAATGCTATTCCCTGGTAAACTTGTGTAGGTGTCAGGACACACACACGCACACACAGGCATATTGTCAATGACTACACAATAAGGTGTCTTTACCCACGCCAAAGGCTATTTGAGTGAAAGTGTGTGAGAGAGAAAAGGTGAGTGTCATTGACAAACCATCCATCTGATGGGGAGGTGACAGTAGATTGTGTGTGCGTGCGCGCGCGCTCGTGTGTGTGTGTGTGTGTGTGTGTGTGTGTGTGTGTGTGTGTGTGTGTGTGTGTGTGTGTGTGTGTGTGTGTGTGTGTGTGTGTGTGTGTGTGTGTGTGTGTGTGTGTGTGTGTGTGTGTGTGTGTGTGTGTGTGTGTGTGTGTGTGTGTGTGTGTGTGTGTGTGTGTGTGTGAATGAATGCGTGGGCGAATGACAGAAGTGTTCTACTATGTTTCGTGCAAGTGTTTGCGTGTTCGTTTACAAAGAAAACCTCTATCAATAAATACATCCACTCTAACTCTTAAACTACCTGTAAATGCATACGAGGTGCGATGGGAGCAAAGTGGAGTGGCTGATGGAGTGGCTGATGGAGTGGCTGATGGAGTGGGTGGTTACGGGAAGAAGAAGAAGCCATCTTATTCCTTTCACGCGGCGATGCACACTCAGTGAGCGGAATTTGCATTTCGATTGGTCCGCGTGCTTCCTCGCTACGATGCACGTCTGTGTGTCGACAAACGTGTGCAAGATGTTACAAAGGGAGACAAAAGCGTGCACACATGGGTTGACGGACCTTTCTAGCGCGTGCCAACAGGCGGCGCCACAGGCGAGAATTCCCCCATCCATTCCCCCATCCCACTTTTCCCTCGCATCATTCGAGTAAACCCCACGGCTACCAGCTCAAAACAAAAAAGTTGACAACAAATCTGTGAACTCTGACCTTTGTATGACAATGTGTGTCAAAAAGTCACCGACAATTGTGACAAATGGAGGCGAGGTCAAAAGTCGCAGAACACAATGAAAATGTTCCTTGAAGATTTATTTTTCAACCTCGTGGGAAGTGCAGGTCTGATTGTTTTTCTGTGCAGGTAAGAAACATCTCGAGAGGCTGCTCCATCATCCTTTGGGCGACTGAACAGCAGCTGGTGAGCAGCACTCGAAGCTTCCATTTCCATCCAGCGCTGTATCTTTTTTTTTTTTTTCACACCCTCGAGACACCTACAAAGGTGGGAGGTGGGGGAGCTACTCGATATGACAATGCTTCTATCGAATGACTGATGATTGATGAAGACAGGAGAGAATGTGAAATAAATCTTGGACCCGACAGATGATAAAATGGCGTTTGTCTACTGCATGTGCTGCTCGCCACTTCATTTGAGATCATTGGACATGTGTTTTGTGAGTGAGTGAGTGAGTCTCCCCACCTCCTGGAGTGCGGGATGAATAACAGATTCGAATGTCGAAGATTAACGCCTATCATCAACATTTTGTGTATATGTGTGTGTCTCCATGTTTTTTATTTCACATTTGCTCTTTTTAATCTCATTCTTTTAAGACAGCTGTTGCCATACATCCAACCCAACCACCACTCCCTTGTTCGAAATTCGCGAACCTGATGATCCGATCCGGCAACTAGACTACTTTTTTTTTCTCGAGAAATTAATATCTTAGAAAACTTTCCAGTAAACGAAAATGCAAGGAATAAATTTGGGAAAGGCCGACAAGTGGATTACAGATTTCTCTCTCTCTGTCACACACACACACACATGTCAAACTGTTCCCTAATATTCTGGTTTACATAACATTGCATAACATTGCAGGTATCGGTGTACCTGTGATATCAAGCATCTGTGATCTTTTCCCGTTATACACCCACGGTTTCTGTGCAGTAATCAAGTTTGGCATATTTTTCCAATCATCATCCATCATCATCATTCATTCATTCATTGACTGATACCAGCTGACGACCAAAGGTGCTGCCCCGCCGGTGCCGGTCGGTGAGGGACCCTTGTAGATGTCGCGACTGACAGGGTCTGTCTTTTGTTGGCCGTGACTAGACCGACAATGCTTAATGGATTGTTTGTTTGTTTGTGTGTTTTTTGTCAACGTCGGTGCAGTAATGTCGTCTTCGATCGTGAGTCGGTACTAGTCCTTGGTGTGAATATCGTCTGATGACTGCAGTGAGTAAACAGGAAATAACTGTTTGCTTTGTTGTCAAACATCTGTTCAGACCGAATGCAAAAACACACTGAGGCAAACTCGCAAGTACTCCCCCCGATTGTGACATTTGTAAGTGACCCACACATTGTGACACGAGCATGTACCCCACATATTGTCTCGCACATCATTTACACACTGAGGAACGGCTATCATCACTGTGCACACACACACACATACACACACATGCACACATGCACGCACGCACCAACACCATGTCAAGCTGTCCTGCGGTGAGACATGCCGAGAGGTGAGTCCTGCTCTCTTCTCTGTAAGAAATACGCCGTTAGCTAGGAAGAGACGCGGTGCAAGACCCGGATGTGACTGAATAGGTGAGAAGGGGAATGCAGACGGGGGTGTCTTTCAACAGACGCCAAATGTTCCCAGCGATGGGCACAACAGCTGCAGCTGTTATATTGGAATCTGTTCCTCATCGGTGACACTCATTGTGGGCCTCGGCATGGACTGGACGGTCAGAGCACAGACACAGGGACATAGGGACACAGGGACACAGGACACAGGACACAGGGACACAGGACACAGGACACAGGGACACAGGGCACAGGACACAGGGACACAGGGCACAGGGACACAGGGACACACAGACACAAGGACACAGGGACACAAGGACACAGAGACACAGGGACACAAGGACACAGAGACACAAGGACACAGGGACACAGGGCACAGGACACAAGGACACAGGACACAGGGACACAGGGCACAAGACACAAGGACACATGTACACAGGGACACAGAGACACAAGGACACAGGACACAGGACACATGGACACAGGACACAGGGACACAGGACACAGGGACACAGGACACAGGGACACAATCAAGAACCTTCATATTCAAGGTCCGCTGAATCTCCTTTAATAGCATAGAATGTGTCCAGTCAACCGATTAGTCATGCGCAAAGAACGTGGATGTCTAACATCCACAAAGCTCACCTTACATCAATTGTTGCTCCAAAACAAAAGCCGTAATTGTTTTCAAATATTCTGGGATAGATGGCCACAAGTGTCAAAGGTTAGTCACGTGTTTGGTCTGTTATCAATTGACATGAATGTGTCTTTTGTTTTTGATTTTCATCTTTTTGTGCAAAGCCTACTAAGAAAATGTAAATAAGTTGGTTTTGTAAAAATTGACAGGTTAACTCGACAGGTTGGCTGTACTGTATGTAAAACAGCTTTCACAAAAATTGAGAGCCCAACAGAAAGAAAAGATCGTTCAGGGTAGATGCACGCCAAAGAAATGAATCCAGACTAACCAGGGTGGAGACATGGCAAAGTGCCTTGCCGAACCTTGCTTACTGTCCAGTCCAGCGAGTCCTCCAGCGCATTATAGAGGTCAGAGGTCACCACGAGTGTATTATTATTATTGAGCATTTGATTGAGGCTCATGGACGACAGGTGGAGATGCTCGTAGATTTTTGTCCTCGAGCGCTTTGCAACTGGATACACCTACTGCTCTTTTGGCAGACCATTGCTCGGTTTCCACCTGAGCTGCCATTGACCCCCCGCCACTGCAGGCCTTTGTGTGGGGGACACAGCACGGGTGGCTGTAATCATGTCGCTCCTTTGGCTGCAGTTTTCACCTTTCGTTCCTCCGTCGAGTGCGGGAAGAGAAGGCGAGGAGAATTTCTGAGGAGCCTTGCCGAGTGCGGTTTGCGCAGAAAACGATTCAGCTCTTTACACTCTTTATAATATCGGTGTTTGTTGCCTTAAAAACATCATCAAAAGCCTCGGCCTTTCTTTCGTCACTTCCATCTCCTCGTCCGTAGCCTTTTTTTTTCCTCCCCTCCCTTCTTTTCTAAGCGACGCAGTTGGCAAGGACAGAGGGTGACCTCCCCTGCCGTGTGGGGTCAGGCAGTGCGATCGAACTGTGAAAACTGTGATGGGGCTGGGCACAGGATTCCAGAATAGTCGAGCAAGGGCGCACGGCGGTCGTCCAAGCGTGCTTGACTCTAATCAAACCTAGGTGTTGCCCTTTTTTTCTGATGGGAGAAGGGAAGAAGGGGCAAGTTTTCTCCCTTTGGAAACGAGGATCACTTTCAACCCCCCTCCCCTATAACATGGCTTGGCGTTGATCCCCGTCACCCCACTCCGCCAACTCACATTGAAAAAAAAAAATAAAAAAATAAAATAAATAAAACATCGGTTTTTGGGGGCATTTCACCCTCCCCACTACACCCCTCATCCCAATCTTCACATCTCCAGCGACAACAACTTCCCCTCCCCTCCACCCATCAGCCACCACCTCCCACTACCCTGCACTCCCCCTCCGTCAAGCTTGTCGCGGCCAGGGTACGACCCGAGTCATTCAATGCTCCGTGGCGGTCCGTGCATTGAGAGGAACTTCTGGTCCTGAAAGATTTATGCAAAAATCATGAAGCCTCATTCACGGCGCTGCTTCCGACGGCCAGAAAGCGGGAGGGAGCACGACACGGGGCGGCACTCAGACGGAGGGAGCCCGACATGCTGCAGTCCGGGTGCGCGCCCCGTCAGCTGCTCTTTGAAGTCGTCGTCGGCGTGGTGGTGGTGGTGGTGTTGGTGGTGTTGGCGAGAGACGGCGGCAGTAACGGGGACGACCTCGGGCACTCAAGGACAGCTAGTAGCGAGAAAAAGTATTTTTGTTGGGAAGACATTCTGACTGACATATCACCTAAGTGTTTTAGTGTGTAAACAAATAAACATTTAGAATTTGTTAGCGTTACTACTACGACATAGGACAGTTGCACAACGCCTCGAGAACTTAAAGATATTCGAAAGAAACAATTTATTTTTTCTCACGCGAAGAACACGTGAAGGAGGATGTGATGCAGATTAAAGCCCACATCTTTACATCTTTGTCTATCTCCTGCATCTTCTCCTCTTTGTCTTCCTCGTCTGGAACAGCTCAAGCTTCAAATCCTTTCAGGGAAGTGGCGCCTGGCACAGCAGAGTAGTTACAGGGATCAAAACTTTCTTTCACCCTAAAAAATAAACTCCAGGAAGGTCCAGTGTATGACACTGTGTGGAGACTAAACCCGAGATTCTCACAAATGGTGGAGGATGTGGGAGGGAAGTGACTGCGAAAGGTCGAAGGGGTTGTAAAAGCTGGACACGTCATCAGTGGAGGAGAAGCGGCGACAAGTGCGCGAGAAGATGGCCGCCAGAGTCGGGGAAGAGTAACCGTTGCTTTTAGGATTAGTGTTTGTGAGAGTGGTCTTCAGTTACAATGGTGGAGCAATTATAGGATCAAAGAATGGGGTTCACTACAAAAGCTCTTTCGTCGAAACGACTTTGTCGTCAAAAGCTTTTTGTTTTTGTCTTTCATTGTCTCTACCTACTCTTTCTCCTTTCTTTCTCTCGCACGCACACAAACACATAAAAAAGAGAAACGTCGTCCCCTACACTTTTCAGGTCTTTGGGGGTGAGATGCTAGAGACACCACTTTTCTCGGGGGCAGCTTTCACTATGTCTAGTCCTAGGAGGAAAAGCAACAAGAGTGTTAACAGTTCATTCAGTGAAGAGAAAAATCAAGACGGAACAGTTTCGATTCCAGGTTAATAGCTGTTGCTGCTGCTGCTGCTGCTGCTGCTGCTGATGATGATGATGATGATGATGATGATGATGATGATGATGATGATGATGATGATGATGATGAAGAAGAAGCAGAAAAAGAGGAATAGAAGTGCTGTTTTATTCTGCATGTCGAGTGACAGAACTTTCCTCACTGAGCCCCAAAGACAGGCCTTCAGAAAAACAGAAAGAAAAGCCCCCTCAGCCGGTTTCATTGGCAGTGTCTTTTATTCACAGTCACAGCGATGACATAAATTTTCACGACAGAAGCGACGGAGCGTGCCCCCGAACTAAGTGGGCGACAACGGAAATGATCTTTTCTCTAGCAGAGGGCAGCACCGTTCACCCATAAAAAATACAAAAAATACAAAGAAAAAAAGGCCTCAGAGCATTTTATCCCCTCGGATGTCAACGGGGGCTGTCGGCAGAGCTGACCAGACCTTGTCCTGTGCTGAAATACAGCCTTGTGGGAGCGTGGCGCCGGAGGAAACACACTCTGCGCATGCGTGGATAGAGAACATCACGTGTAGAGAGCGAGGTCACTGGAGGTCACTGGAGACTGCATTGTCCAGTCACGGTGTAGCATGTCCATCGTATTCACCAAAGTAGCCATGGTCAATGTTTCCAGGGACCACCCTCCTCCTCCTCCTCCTCCTCCTCCTCCTCCTCCTCAAGGTAGTCTTGTAAGACCTTGATGATGAGGAGGAGGAGGACGATGAGGATGTGGAGGAGGAGGAGGAGGAGTATAGTGTGGACATCCTACACTGCGCAAGAGTCGGCTCATGATCAGACTGAGTGTATCAGGCCAGCTTCCCAGGCGCTTCACAGCCGACGACTTCAGCGACGACCACCGAGGCATGACGGGAAGTGTCATTGTCCTTACCTGGACACGCCTGGTCAGATCAATGACTAATGTATGTCAGAGATTTCTGCTGTTGCCATCGAGTAAACATTGGCCGGGAGCCCCAGGACCTGTCCGCAAAATTTGAAACATTCTACATCACTAGGAATACTTTGGTGACGGGAGTTTATTGATAATGACGATGTTGACGATGAAAACAAAGAGAACGAGATTTGGGAACTGACACGATTCAATAACACACACACACAAGCCAACATATACAGAACACACGCACATTCACACACACGCGCACACACACATATACATATATATATATCTGTTTATAGGTATGTATTATTTATAGATCTATACATAGTCAATACTCGTACACACTAGCGCACACGCACATGCAAATAAAAGGGTGCGGCAACATAAGACGGATTGGATGCTAATTATTTTAATTAAATGTCCGTTACCATCGATGAGTGGCTCACCGGTAAAGGTGAGATTTGCGCCGCCATTGTCCAAAGTCTGTTTGCTCGTTGTCTTAACATTTCGCGTCTGCAGAGCTACGTGTTGATTAGCCTGCTCACACGTTCGCCAGATCCGGGTAGTTGGAATAAAATTTGCAGAAAGTCTTAAAAGTATTTTTCAGTGTCAAAGCTATAAACATGCTCAAGTGGAGGAAAAAAAGACGCATAGTCATTTTACAAGCGAGTTTTTAAAATGAGAAAGGTTGGGGAGTGGGTTGAGGGGATTGAGGGAGACAGAAGGAGCGAGAGAGAGAGAGCTATAAATAATTTGAAGAAGGAAAGGACGGAGCGACTGACCAGCAAGCAGACGACAATGTAAACACAGTTGAGACACGAGCCTCGCAACCATCTTCCCTGCAATCAATACGCCATCGTCTTCAACACACATCGTCGTCCTCCAACAACTCTGCTCACCCAAGTATTTTCTTATTTTTCTCCCATTACCCACAACCCCCAGCCCGCCTCCCTCTACCCCCCTTGTCATTGCCGTTGCCGTCTGCTCCACCCATCTGTGTACCGCTGCCATATGTTGCGTCGCCGTCTCCGTCCTCCCACCCCACCCACCCCACCTACCCCACCTACCTTTCTCCCCGCCTCGCACCTCCACCACCACCACCACCACCCCTTGCCTCCATTCCGCTCTGCCACCCACTGTTGCTGGCAAACAAGACGGACCGCGAGAAAATAACTGCCAAGGAAGTTGATGAATAATAACTTATTGAAGGCGAGCTTCTTTATGTTGTGAGCGACTGGGTGAGGAGAGGTGGAGACGCCATGCGCCACTTGGTGGACGGCTGCCTTTGTAGCTGGCGAGCAGGCTGGTGATGGGGGGAGTGGTGCTGGGAAAGGGGTGGAGGGGGGTGAAGAAAGCACAAATACTTGCCACAGCAAGGTGTGAGTATGTCATCCCTAACTCGACAAGAAAGTAGGATGCACACCCGGGTAGATCGTCTGTCTGTCGGAGTCCTCCCACCCGGCCAAAAAAATTCCTCACTCTGGGACGTTATGGTGACAGCATCGGGTGATAGATAGCCTTTGTGATTATCAGAGGACATAATCATAGAATATAAACAGAATTAATCCACAATATTGTTTGTATAACATATTTCCTCTTTAAAAGATTAAGTGATCACCAGTTGTCCACCACCAAATAAATAAATTTTAGATAACCTATCTACTGCATTATCTGTCTAGCTATCAATATAATACAATTTTAACTATATACTTAACCTAATCTTATCTCAGTTTACATATCCTGTCAATACATCTATTTAATAATCTTATCTCGTCTTGTCTATCGTATCTATCTCTATATCTATTTAATCTAACCTTACCTAACCTACTCTAATCTCAACTGTTATTAGTATCTCTCATCTATCTAACCAAATCGTATCTCATTTTATCAAAGTGTCCATCTATCTATCTATTTTATCTCATCTTATTCACATATCTTTCTACCCTAATCCTGTGTCAGCGTGTCTAACAATGTCTGTCTAATTTTATCCCAATTAATCTCATATGTCTACATGCCTGCCTGCCCGCTGACCTATCTCTCTGTCTTGATCACCCAAGCGAAGCGACCTCTAGTCCTTGTGTACCATCTGGCGAGGAGAATAAATCTACACAAACTGTTGGAAAGACCATGGGTGGTGGTACAGAACAAAAGCCGCCACAATGACAGCTGAAGTACAAAGTTGTATTTATATACTAGTCAGCCACAGGTCGACTTGGCGATGACAAGTCGACACCAAGGTGTGAGTGCAGCAGGACAATGATGGATGTGCTGACACAAAGGTCTGACGAGGCTGTTAGTCGCAAGGAATTGATTCTCTTGTATTTTGTTATAATTTGTGTTTCATATTGAGAACAAGGTGCTGGGATAGGTTGTGGGGAGATGGCTGGGAGGATGCGTTCTTATCCAATTGTCGATTATCTGTAGTGAATACTGTAAAAAAAATTGGTAAATAAATACCACAAACCAAATGACACAATCTGTCGTCGTCGTCGTCATCATCATCATTTGGTGGCTACAGCATGAAAATAACGATTGAATCGAGTCAGCAGCAGAGAGAACTGAAGAGAATGAGCAATGGACTGTCGCGGAATGTCAGAAGGTCGTGGAACTGGGTCCTCAGCTGGTTTGACATGGACGGCGCTTCTCAGCATGTAACTCGATGATTGCGCTCGATAGAGAAAGAAACGATGAATGATGATGAGAACCTACCCAGATGCCATCTCTGTTAAAAAAAAAACCCACAAAACACGCGTACAAAATATGGGATTTGAACCCAGTGGGCAGAATCTTTTTTTCTTTCTTTTTTTTTTTTTTTTTTTTTTTTTGTCAAATCAGTCTTAAAGTCAATGACTGTCTCTATTATTACCCATGGCCAGACTGAATTCGGACATTAAATGGCTACAGCCTACCTCCCAACCCCCACCCCCAACAATGCAAGTCGTCTGCGAAACATCAGGAACCTACAGGAAATTAAAAAATATAAAAAATTTGATGTCGCCCACAAACCTCTTTACACACTCAGTCACACATACTTTCACATTCTCTTAGTGTAACATGTTGCTTCTCCTGCTTTCTTACTATCTACCCCCTCCACCTTATGTCTCCCACCTCTACCCACAACTCAGTTCGCCTTCTCACACGCAATCAGCCAAACCATGTCTCGGCTCTCCTTATCTCATTTCTCCAGTCTTAACATCTTACCTATCATTATCTCCTGACCACACCTTTCCCACCAGATCGTATCTGTCCTCGCCAGCGAAGCATCCATTGTTTGTCATCAGCTTTCCTCGGGCTGGGTAGGTCCCCCTTAATGAAACTGTCTCGGCGCAAGGTAAGACACTTAAGGGTGTGGCACCCGCAACTAGAATATAATATTACATCGTGAAATCGGGGTAGATTGCGTGCTGTTTGGCCAGCGATTCGAGACCTGCAGGAAGTGTTAACAGAGAAAAGGCAAGTTAATTCTGTGGCTAAACATGAGGCGGGTGCATCTACCCGGCGCTGGGTCTGTCGTCTGCACAATGACGCCTGCCATTGATTGCAGTGTAATCCCCCGCAACCGTCTCCCAGGACGTGCCGACAGCAAGAAAACCAACTCCGACAAATTAAATACAAAGCTGGTGACAGCCCAACCGTGAAAACGAGAGCAAACATGTCAAAAGTAGATAGGTTCTTGTCTCCTGTCGTTTATTGGAGTGTCCTCGTGAAGATGTCCCATCAGTCTGCTGGAGGACAGCGCTGCAGCCAATCAGCGCAAAGGAGAGATGGACGAAAATTTCACAGATGATAACAATTGTCAACGTCCACAACATCCTCTTAACTGTCCTCGTTTTTTTTTTTTTTTTGTTTTGTTTGTTTTTTTGGTTTTGTTTTGTTTTTTATTTGTAGTTGTTTTTTTTTTAACAGTCAAGTCCATTATATGTGATAACAGGACACACCTGGGGCCGTATTCATGAACCAAAGGTAAGTTGCTGCCAAGGGGAAAATTAAACAAAAAATTCTTGTCGCGCTGTCCAGACCCCGGGGATAAGTTTTTATGTCGAGTTACCCCGGGGATGTTGGGCCCAGCTACAATGTAACTATTGTCTCAGGAGTAAAGCAGCATCCGCAGTGTGGTCACAGCCTCATAACCAAAACACAAACATGCTTTTTCTTGATGTCCGTGGAATAACAACTTACCATCGCTTCACAAACACGGACCCTGGAGGTGTAGCGGGATGAATCGTTGAGCAATATGAATCGTTGAAGCGAGGCATGCTCATGCGTAGAAACTATGGATCTTCTAGTGTTGTTGAATGAATTAGCAGACATTTTCGTGGTATTTTACTAAATCAAAACCAATAATAAAGCGTGAGTTGTATGTGTTTAGCTTTTTCATGTTGTTTTTATTTAAATTTGACGTGTAGTTACTGTTTAGCAGACGATCAAACACCCACTCGCGCAGGGATATCAAACAAAAATAGTCCACTATCCACATCACTTGCAAGCTATAATAATTTGAACCTAAACGTTTCATTTGTTTATCAACTGTTAAATTTAACTTTTTAGTATTTTATTTCTTGTTAGGTTCAGTACATTCTCTTCGAATGCCTCGCTTCAACGATTCATATGGCTCAACGATTCATATTGCTACAGAGGCAGGTGTCGTGTCATCCCGATTGTCACACGTGCTGGAGGGCGACACCTTGTTCTTTCATCTGAAGTGAAGTGCAATTCTGCACTCTGGAACCTGTGTGACACCAGATGTCTTCCCCTTCTTGACCATTTTTTTTTTAAAAACCTGGAAAACAGATGTTCAGACCGCATCGAACAAACACCAGTGGATACACCAACCCGAGCGAGAAAACACAGTAACACGTATTCGATCACGTGACAGGCAGTTGTGAAAGAAAGAAAGAGTCAGGTGAGAGTAACAGCTTCGAGAAAGACTCGTCATGAAGGTAACAGTGGATGGAAAACAAGTTCATGGATGGTGTTCAGTCTTTATTTTATTTTATTTTATTTTATTTTATTTTA
>SRHC01000950.1:1097402-1109435 GCA_004794325.1 Pomacea maculata | reverse complement strand
ACTCACTCACTCACTCACTCACTCACTCACTCACTCACTCACTCACTCACTCACTCACTCACTCACTCACTCACTCACTCACTCACTCACTCACTCACTCACTCACTCACTCAGGCAAGGATACTCGAAGCTCGTTGACTGAAAACGGGCGAAAATCCTTGTAAAAGGATTGTTCTGTCATTAGTCCCCTTCACTGGCAGCGTCTGCTCGCCACCCACCCACTCAGCCCCTCAACTCCTCCCCTCCCATGCGTTTGCAGATTATAGCCCTGGGCTTGTCACAGCCCCGCTACTCACACACTAATCCACAGGAGAGAAAAAAACCCTCTAACCGATCTGAGGTCCAACACGACGACGAGATGCACGAGGAGCTCATCAGATGATCAGCGAGGGCATGAGCAACTCACATCACACAACAGGAACCCACTAACAAAGTGTTGTAATCAAGAACAAGTAGATGAAGAAATAGGAAAACGAGAGATGGAGGAAGAAGTAGAAGAATAAAAAGGTTTTGACAATCTTTTGTTTCACTTTTTAACAAAGTGTAAGGCTCCATCTCGTCTGATTTGATGTCAATAATTCTAGAGATAAAGACTTTAAAATGACTGGTGTACATTTGTGATTAAAGAGAAAATAATTGTTTATTCTCCTGAAGCTAAGACTCGGGTAGGTTCTTAAGGACGAAATACTGTCAGACAAAATATAATTAAGTCGGGTGTAAATCTGTCTTCTAGTCCGGCACTTAAATATTATTTAAATGTTTTGTTTAATTGATGTCTACAGCTCGCTCATATCAACTTAGAGATTTGTTGTCAGGAAAAAAGACAGCGAAATCATCTGCGACAAGGAGAAGGGGTTGGAGGTGGGTGGGCGGAGGGGAGATATTTGTGGGTGGGTGGGTGGAAGAGATTGGAGGCAACAACAGGAAACAAATCGCATAAAATTCTTGTCTTCCTTTCGACAATCATTTCGTCGGTTTCGAGTTTTATTTTTGCAGTAAAACTTCTGGCGACTGGGTGTTGAGGTAGCCACAGAGGGGGAAGGTATGGGGTGGGGTAGGGTGGGGAGCTGAATCCGAGAACAAAAGAGCGGGGTGGGAGGTTGGGGTGAAATAATTAGGTGGTCCTACTGGCAGCCAGAGTGCTGCTCGCCGATGAGATGCTGGAGGCATATGGGGATGGCGCTGATGTCACCCAATCCGGGGATTTTTGTGGTGAGTTATGAGGAGGGAGGGTCAAGCAGGGCGGCTATCAATTGTGAGATTTGTCTACCCTCTTTACAGTGTAGGGAACCTGATTCACTTGGCTAATCTTCTGCTGAAAAAAAATGGTTACACGCGCTAAATGGACTGTCTCCCTTATGACTTAATGGTCTGTGAAATAAGCCTTAGTGTTATCTCTCACAAGCCATTAGAGGGCGCTCGTGTCGCACGGTTAGTTGTCCAAAATAGACTTCCATGACCCTGTCCTCTTCCCCTGACTTTGTCTTTCACTAAAAATCCTTTCGTGATGGTGGATATGAAGGGGAAGCCCACTCCACTGGTCAGCAACTAGAATGAGGTGACAGTAAGTTTTTGGTGTTGGCGACAGCATCAGACACGAGTACTACATCCAAACCTACTCTACATACTTCTAAACCTCAAACCTACTGGACAGAGGCAGGGTATACTATACAGGATATACTGATAAGTACCTACATGGCATCTTGTCGTGTTCAAGCAAAGATAAAGCCATTTAGCCTTATATCAGCGAACTTCACAATTTCCGCATTATCTCAAGGGTTGTGCGAGATATTTGTCACGCGCCCGTCACGGACCGAAGGTCAGAGGTTAGACAAACCTAACTGTCACAAAGCCAGCTTCTGACGGACCGGGTAAAGACTCTAATAGGCTTCTTCATAAACGACAACACCTGTCGGTTACAAATAACCTTTGACCTTCTGCAAGCGATTGTTTTTAAAAGTCTTTGAGTTTGTTAGCGTTTCCTAATTATTTACAGTTTTCGCCGAGTCTTGTGTAAACGAACAAAGAAGACATCAAACAGTTACGAGTGAGAACCAAAACAGATTATCGCATTTATAATACATAAGGCTTTGCGATCTCTAGCAGTTTCTTGACAATCTGGAAGAAATTGGAGCTTAGTTGTCGTTTCAGAATGTCATCGCTCAAATAAAGAAAAAATCACCCTCGGAAAAATATCAGAAACTGAAGAAATTGAGGCTAAGCGGAGATGATTCCCTGTCTCCCACCCCACACCCACATCCCCCGACAGATGTCTCATGAAGACTGTAATTTTACACAGCGATGCACCCTGTATAATCTTCTTCTCTGCTTCTCTCAGTAGTTGAACCCAATACCCGATACACTCGGTGCAGACGACTTGGCAAGATTATCACTGCAAACAACTAAAAAATATTTTAAAAATGATTTTCAGCGGGAATAAATACCATTGATTGCATTGGAGACGATACAGTGTCAGTATAAAAACATCTCTGGTATAAACTGATTGATTCCAGATTAAACAAACATTTTTAGACATGTTATTTAATGTTGATTTTATTACCGGCACACTGTGTTGTTTGACTTGTTTGTGTATTATTCAGTGGTGCACCACCCTGGGGTGGAGAGGGGTTAAAGGTTACATCAGTCATCGCATGCAAAGGATACCTTCATTAATACTTGTTTTGTTTTTACTTCTTTTAATATGTAGTTAAGATATTTATTAAGCATATTATTTAATGTTTAAGTAGTCAAAATTTTTTAAAACAATATTCCGGTCCTTTTAGCTTCCCCACACTCATATTGAATTAACAGCAATGATTGGCTTTGTCTCTCCTCCTCCCCCTCCGACACAATGAACTCGAGTTTTATCTGATGATGACATGGGAATGGAGGGAGACAGACTTGCTTCTCTTGCTCTTGGTTGCTCTGGTATTAGAACAATACAATCCAATATACTGATTGGACTCACACCACACAAACACACATCACACACTTCATACACTAAATAATCTACACTACACCACACAACAAGCACTTATATATATGTGTTAGATTTACAACAGATACTATATTCACTATATTCACTATATTCACTACATTCACTACATAAATCACACAATTCACACTGTGGCCTTTACTCACTGTCGGTGGTGCGGTGGGCGGGGATCGGAGAAAGAGTGAAAGCAATGTCATCATCAGAAAGATTGCGGAATGATTGCTGTTGGCTGTAGAATGATTGCTGGTGGACAAAAAGGATTTCTGTTCCTGCAAAATAATTGTTGTTGGTTGTGGAATGATTGCTATTGACCGAGGAATGATTGGTGTTGACCAAGGAATGATTGCTGGTAGCCTAAGAATGATTGCTGTTGGCTGCTTTCATCAAAAGACATTCGTAGTGAGCCTGTGTGTGTATATGTGTGAGGCAATGATGTTAAACTTTTGGTGCTATAAAGGTCTGCCACAAGGTTTGAAAAGTATGTTAAGGTATTTTGTGAAGTGCGGGGGCTGTAAGCTTGGGTGTGCTGTGCTAAGGGGTGAGGGATATTGTGAGGTTTGTAGTTTTGTGAGGTGGATAGTACTGTGATAAGGAACGGAGGGACTGTGAGGGGGGATGTGGAATAAAGATAATGAGAATGATTGGAATACAATCTGGACAAAAGCAGATCACCAAGAAAGAAAGAATAAGAAAATAAACACTGAAATGCGAACAAAATGCCAAATAAACACACACTAACAGCGATAAGATGAAAGCGCCACCTTCTCGGCTTGTTTCTCGCTCATTTTTTTCCAAGCCACCTCGTTATTGTTGAAGCTCCCGACCAGAAAATATTTTTTTGTGCTCAAGTTGCCGGACTTGAGCTGCAACCATCTCACCCTTTTCTCTTTTTCTTTCCTTTTTTTTTTTTTTTTTTTTTTGGCAGTAGGTGGAGGGAAGGAAAACAACAAGCAATCAAGCCACGTGAGCCTCCTAAGTGAAAGAGTGGCTGCCCAAGTCCGGCTGTGAAAAGTGCGAGCAGAATGACTGGCCCTTTGGCGGCCCACGTAAGCCCACTTGTGCTAAGTGGCGGCAGCACTATCTGACAGCGCCCAGGTAGTGCCAGCGCCATCTATGAAGATGAAGCAGGCAAACTAATCATATTCTTTCAAGCTCCGCGATGGCAGCCCCAATCTTCTTAGCTTCCGTGTCGCGCGAGATGAGCATGCGCAGAACAAAGGCCCGACCTGTCTACCAGAAAGCCGGGTTTTGATTGGATATCGATTTTTGCACACGCAGCTAATTCGCGAGGACACGGCGCACCAGTGAACCCTGACCTCTTGTCGCCAGGAGAGGCGGCGGGCGTTTAGTTTGGATCTTTCTGGAACTTCAAAGAATGGACTTGCACAATGCTGCTTCCTGTCCGAGGGCAAGTCACTCTCAACACCATAACAAAAAACAAAATCCACATAAATAAACACTCCAGACCAAGCTACACTACACCGCACTACACTAAACTTTAAAGAAAGAACAACAGACAACCAAACCAAAACAAAGGTATGTTGGACTTGTTTGTCAATCCATTGCATGACTTCTGAAGCAGGTGAGAGAACTGCATAGGTAAACTGAATAATAATTTACTTGAACAGTTTTGTAGAATAGACTTTTAACAGCTAATGAGCGCTAAACAGGCAAGAAATCAAAAAAACAATATAGATATACAGTAATATGTACATGAGTAATAATGTATAGACAAGGTAATATATAGACAAACAGTGATACACACACATAAATATACACACCAACAGTAATATTTGTAATATGTACACGAACAGCATGGAGAGAGAGAACTTGAGCAAGCATAGTAATATATACACTAATAGGAAGGAAGCAAAAGAAGGGAGCAGACAACAAATACACTAATATGAAGATATGCACGGGCCTCTAACAAAACGGTTTCGCCAAATATTTATATCCTTTCGTTAAAAGCAACATGGACTGTAAACAATAACTGACATTTCTTAGATTGTCTTTACAACAGGAATCACAAGGAACAGGGCAAGGTCAACAGGAATTCCTAAAAATTGCTTTTGATATTAAAGTTTTGAACAGCAAAATGTTTGCAACATGCAATTAAATGGAGGATCTGGCACATAGTAAGTCATCGCCTAAGCTGTTTTTTGTTTATGTGTTGATCCCCATCGCAGCCTGATATTATGATTTCCAAGTGTAGATAAGAAAGAAAAACAAACAAACGAATGACCAAAACAATAGATGAGTGAACGGGGACAAACATGGACGAATGAATGACCGAACAAGTAAAGCCATGAATTAAAACAAATAACAACAAAAATAACTGTGTCAAACAAAGAGGAAAATGTATGAAGAGGGTCAGGTCGGTGATGTGGGAGGACAGCACAAGGTTGAGCACCGCTCACTTCTGGAGCTGTGGACAGCAAATATTTCTGTGGCTGAGCATCACAAAACAATAATTATACTTACAACTGTCATAGAATAACAGCTTCTGTGTGATGCCAGGATGGAGGTATGTGAGGGAGGGGGCGGTACTTCCATCACCTTATACAAAGCACGAACTAAGTTTTAATAAAAGTACGAAACTAGCTTTATTACAAGTACGAAAAGTCCTGTATTTATCAAAACCAAACTAAATACATTTAAATACACTTTACCTGTCTTGTCTCAGACCTTATTTTGTCTTTAGAAGTCCCAACAAACGGAATTATTTTACTCATAACAAGAAACAAAAAAAAGAGATTTCCGACTTTGTCTTTAAGGAGTTGGAAATAGAAAAGGAACAATTGTTCAAATATGTTGTTTTTTTTTTTCAAATGCTAAAACATAATGGTTGAAGGAGGGAAGATAGAGACCGTTTGAAGTTTCCGACATCCCAGACTCCTGATTATCACTTCTGTACGCTCCCTCTTCTTGTCTGTCCTGCGACCAGCAACCCTTCCCCTCTCCTACCCTTCAACACTCGCTCACCCCTCCTTTTTTTTCTTCAAAGACAAGTCCCACAAGCCCACCCAGCCACCCAGCCCCACTCTCCAGACAATACCTCCAGCCTGCGTCCTCACCTGGAACTCACCTTCACGTGTGAGAGAGAAGGAGGAGGCTGGGGAAGGTGGTGGTGGTGGTGGGGATGGGAGGGACGTGCGTTAACTTGTCTGACGTCATGTTAGTCGTCGTCGTGGTCTGTACTGGGTGCCGCCAAAGACGATTGAGGCTCCAGACAGATCGCAGTTCATTTAGCAAATGAAGCGAGAACCGCAGGCGCGTGCGCCGTACAATGGCACCTGCCCCTGGACTGCGACACAAAGAGTCTGGTCCTGGCTCTCCACCCAGCTACACCCTGGGTAGCAAGACGCTGGGTCTCTACACACTGCACGCCTGTAAGACACAGCACCTCATTCTCAGAATACAGTTAAATGATTTAAAAAATCAACCATACTTTAAAAAAAAAATCCTCAAATAATCTACATTACACGAAATAACGAGACGAGAGGCACAAAGACGAATGCAGACAGGTGGAACAAAGGATCCGCTTCTTCAGCTTCAAAGGTCTTTGTTGTTGTGGTTGTTGACTATTATGGTTGTATTTTTCTCGTTGTTGTTGTTGTTTTTTCACTCTTGTACATATTTATTTCTTTTAACAAATACGCAGCTCACACACACACACCTTTGCCCACCATGCACCGCGCGCACTCAAGCGAGAGAACCACTGAAGCAGGGAGGAGTGTGGAGGGTTGTATGGCGATGTGTGCAGTGCTGCAGTCTTACTGACAAGAGATTGCCTCGCCAGTGTGCGCCTCCTCGCATCCCCCTGATTGCCGGCCAAGATGCTGCCTTGTCTTTGGAAATATTGAATCGTCATCTTGTCGGACATTTCATGATTAGAGGCGAGACTGCCTGCGGAGTCCCTTGAAAGCCAAGAGAGAGAGTGAAAGGAGTTCAAGGCCGAGAAAGCAGAACAGATTTGTTTGTTTTAAAAAAAATTGAACTAAAAAGCACTCTCGGAAAAGCTCAGCTCCGTTGCCAGTGTCCCGAGGACACAAAGAGCGTTAACGATTATTAAATCTCTGCGATTTCTACAGATAGAATGGAAAACACAACTGTGTATAAACTGTTTGTTTATACAACTTTGAAACGGACTGGCAAAAACAAACAACAAAGGCAAACAAAACAAAAGAGATTTTAGGAATGCATAATACCTGCAAAAAAAAAACTTATGGTATTTTTTAAAAAAATAATCTTTGTTTTGTTTAGTATACTTCAACCGTTTTCTCATGTCTCCACAATCTGCTCAATACACTTTGAAGGGCTTATCAAAGATCAAAGACGTTTTTAAAATTTAAAGGGCAACACGATTGTAAATGTTTTTCTTATGATTGGGTTAAGTTCATTTTAAAATAATAATTCCCCAAAATATAAGTATATAACTATGTTTAATTGTCGAGATATAAGCATTCAATCATCGGCATTCTCACCTACCACTAGGAAAGCAGAAGAAACTTACCTTCCTCTACTGGAGAGCTCTATTGCTGATAAGTATTATTTGTAACCTCGAGTTCAGCAAATCCATGCATGTGTTCGGGACAGATGAAGAAACATCGCTCAGATTGTCGTGTGGAAGAATCTATTTTTAGCGCAGGAGATGAAATGACTGAATTTGAAAAAAGTGAAAAGGTCCAAAGGGAGTTCACTGGATAGACTGGTAAGTAAATCTTCTCCAGATCAGAATTTAACTGGCAACGACCACGGTTATTGCAGTTATATTATTCATTCTCTGTTATTAAGTGGATGCCTTTAAGTTAATTTTCTATGTGTATTATTATAAAATACAAACCATTTCAAATGTGCCTTTGTCTAAGACAAGCTTTATAATTTTTAACTAGATGGTTAATTTAGCACTCCAATTTTATTTTATAGTTACAACTGACTACTGATAATTTGTTTTTTTTTATTATTAACATATAAAAACACGAAAAAATTTTATACACATTAATCGATGTAGAAATTTATTTCTTCCTCATTTAATTGCATGCAAAATTTACTGTTTACTTACTCACACGTGTTCCCACTAAGCTCCTCATACGTTTGTCTTACACAAAGTACCACCACTCGTGTTGACCTTTAACTTACACCGGGATCTTAGTCACAGCCATTGAGGTCAGCAGAGCTCTGTCAATAAAATGACAAAATATCCGCTGCAGACATTTATGAAATCTCAGAAAGCTGTGGACATTGTGGGAGTGTAGTCACGTGGTGCAACACAAGTTACAAAGCTGAATGAACGAGTCAGTGAGACAGTGGGAGCTGAAGTAAGAAAGTCACATTAAAAAAAATAAGAAAAGGAAGTAAGCTAAATAATTAAAACCTTAGACCAGCACGGAACAGACTTACACCAAGTGCGACACCATTGTCCTGCTAATCACAACCTCCTCCTGTAATGATCTTGAGTAATAAGTCATACACGCATTAATGATAATTTTCATCTTTAAAGATTAGTGCAGTGAACCGGAGGGATTTGGTGGCAGGCAAAGGACGCAGGTAGAAGAAATTCTTTTCCCGCTGCATGAGATCCAATTAGCTGAAAGCCATGAAGGGAGAGAACTCGAAACACCAAGGCGTAGCGCAACCATCTTTTTTTTCTAAAAAGACAAAAAAAAAAAAAAAAAGAGAGAGAGAGAGGACGAGGAATGAGGGAGCCATGTGAATGTTTCTGTTCTCCCAGGTTGCTGGAGGCAGGTTTGTAAATATTGGATTGGCTTTGATTGGCAAAAGAGGAAAATTGGCGGCTGCTTTGGGGCCTTGCAGGTGTCGCTAGGAAAGCCTCGGATTAATACGATTGGTTTGTTTTCTACCCAAGAGGCCACCTGAATGACAAGTCCATTGACTTCCAGCAAAGACAGTTAGCCACGCTTGACAAGTCGCCCGAACGTGGTCACGTGCGCCCTGGCGCATGCGCGAACATGGATGAAGGACAGGGCTCACGTGTCGTCGCACGAACACCGGGGCAGTCAGACAAACATGATTCTTCATGACGAAGAGGAGACAAAGGCTATGTAGCAGCTACTTGTATAGCAGAAAGATAATATTTATATCTTTATTAAGCCATCAACCATCTTGTGTAGCACAAACATAAACCTGACACTACCTTCCTAACATCATCCACTTCTCTACTCTCATTTTCTCTCATTTCCAGTCAAGTCATATACATGCCTCCAAAACCACATTTGTTTACAGTTTTTGTTTTTGAAATCTCCATATACAACTCTGTTCAGAGCCACAATATTTACTTAGAATGATCCCATTATCAAACGCCAATGTCTTCAGCCCCAGAAAACGGATGGAAGGCATTTTTAAGGTCGTAACTCTTTTCAAGATTATTTCTTTTACAAGTAAGTATGACAAGAGAATAAAAAAGAAGCGAAAGTCTGTTGGCGAAAGTTTTTTTTAAAAATATGGTCAGATTAACTTTTGGTGAAATGTCGTTTATACAGTGACATTCATCCATGTTCTGCAAAGGTCAAGATTTTTGCATGAATGGAGAAGTATTTCTGTCCTGACCTTTCTGTTATCACACAAACTACACAGTTTTCAAGCCAAAAAAATCCAATTACAATCGTTTCTGTTTCCCAACAGCAATAAATCCACATCACACCTGAGTATTATTATTTTATAAATTAATATTGATCCACCGATCTGATTTTTAAAAACTTTTCCCCTTTGTATGCACACTTCGAAGGACATCGCGAGGAACGGACAGATCTTCTGTTAAATGCACGCAGGTCCTTCTGGGATTGGCGTTCACTAGTTCCGTTGTCAGCAGGACAAATATGGACTCTCTCCCCACTAGTGCGAAATCAGTTAAAGTTAGAAGCACTTCCCTACTAAACAGCTCGCCAAAATGAAGGTGGATGTGACTGACGATGAGGGTCGCGTTATGTGGCGACTTGAAGTTGGGTGACAAACTCCGATGGCAGTGGACAGCACGCGCGTGGGCTCGCGCCTGAGAATCAAGCACGCGCATGCTGGCACGTGCAGCCCGCAAGGTGCAGGCGTGTGTACTGGTCGCCCCGGGTGTCAGCGCCGCCACGCCATCTGATCCCCAGGAGCCGGGTCCTCCCCCCAATCTGGCGCCACCCAGTTCAGAGCTCGTCGTCAGCAGCATCGCCAGACTTCGTCACAGACATCGCCACAGACTTCGTCACAGACATCGCCACAGACTTCGTCACAGACATCGCCACAGACTTCGTCACAGACTTTGACACAGACATCCCCAGACTTCGTCACAGACATCGCCACAGACTTCGTCACAGACATCGCCACAGACTTCGTCACAGACATCGCCACAGACTTCGTCACAGACATCGCCACAGACTTCGTCACAGACATCGCCACAGACTTCGTCACACCCATCCTTACAGATTTTGTCACAAATATCGTTCGGCTGGGGAAATGAAGATTTGAGCCGGTGGAGAAGGGTGAGGATACTTGTCGGACCAGATGGAAGCCAAATACAACCACCAGGGTAGAAGGTTGACCTCTGGCCGGCACACCGTGTGTTTCTTATCCCCCTCCCTAGGGTCGAACTGTTCTTTCTCGCCATAAGCTGACAGTTGGGCCTTTAAAAACACTGGCGCCTGATTGATAAAGCAAAGTCTTGCATCTTGTGTCCGTACTTATAAAGTGGTGGCCGGACTCTGTGGATGCGGTTTTGTCTCAGAGATCGGCAATGGCGAAGATGTTCTGGGTGTATAGTGACATAAACATTATTCGCGGACTCCCATTGCGTGCAACGCCAGCATGCACCAGGCGCACCAAAAGTCAAGCTCCGAAATGAGACTCGATGCTGTGCAGGAAACACAAAAAAAAAGGTCGGCGCGAGAGGGCGCTCGTTTAACACGCCCTCATGCACCATGTCCCCACCCCATCCCGCTCCCTGCTTCAGAGCCGAGACGTTCATTAGCCTCGCCGTCACGTGACCTGTTCGTGTCGCCGGATGTTTGTTTACGACTAGTTTTTTCGGCCTCACAGAACCCGCCCCGTCGTTCTTCACCCTGCAATGGCGTCAGCTTCACTTTGTTTTCCACACCAGTGGCTTCGCCATGTCAATTTTCCGCTCCCTTTAGCTCCTCTGCGCATGCCTCCTCAGGGTGGGTGGGGTGGGTGCAAGTGGGCGGAGGGGAAGGGGAGTGGGTATGACGTTCGGCCAGCGGAGGATCGCGCTCGTGCGGAGGGACAGAGGGGAGAGCACTCCAGCACGGAAGTCGCACGTGCGGCACAAAACTTTGGCGTCTGCGCACCCAGCATGCAGCGGTTGACTTCTGCTGCTGACGTTAAGCCTGTAGTTTGGTCTCGTCCCCAGGGCCGAGCAGGGTGCGATTACCAGGCTAACCTTATTCCTCCTTTTTGTCATCTGCACGTCTTCCGCCTTCACCAGCCTTGTAAGCGAGGCTTGTGTTGTGCGATTGGACTTCATTCTGCAAAACATTGGATGCTGTTTTAATTGTCATTTGATTTTCCTCCTGGTGCGGAGCCTGGCGACTGGTGGGATGAGGGCGGCGGGGGGCGACACCCGGGTGTCAAAGTGTCCAGCGGGTGGAGCAGTGGGGAGGGAAGGGTAGACAAATGGCGGCTTCTTGAAGACATGCCCGATGCCCATGATGCAATTTAAGTCTGGAAAATTGTTATCAGATGCCGCCCCTATGCTAATGAATGCTCGCTCGTAGTGAGTCCAGTAGCCTTATTATGCGAGGCTTAGCCAACGTCCAGTATCAGGAATATGGCAAGAGTCTTGTTGTTGTTTTAAACACTGCTTAATTTGTTTGTTGTACGTTATGAATAATTTGCTATGTAAATACTTCTACCTACTTCTCTTTCTCCTCAAGTATTTTACATTTTAGTTAAAGCAATATGCGTTCTACTTTTTAAAAGCTTTGCTGTTTTTCACAAAGTGTTGCTGCACTCGCTTGTCATAATGATTTGATGACCAAGTACTGGGGCTCCGGGAAACACAAGCATCATCATTATTATTA
>SRHC01000950.1:1009162-1097383 GCA_004794325.1 Pomacea maculata | reverse complement strand
TTATTATTATTATTATTATTATTATTATTATTAACAGCCATCGTCATTTTGTACACAGATACACGGATTAATGGTTTTGTTTAACTACAAAAATAGTCATTGCCGAAACACAGTTGAAAAAACAGCAAACTCATTTTCTATGAGAATCAGTTACATCACCTGTGAGCACCTTAACCTGAGAAGAAAGGACACGCGTGCAAGGAGGTGGTTTAGATTTGATAGCTATTAAAAAGAAAACAAAGTGAAAAGTATTACCGGGGGTCGACTCGCAGACCCGTAATTTCATGCTTACCAGTTGACGAGCCACACCAAAGGCAGACTGACAGCTTGGCCACGCCCCCAGGAGGCAGCACCTACCCTGCACGCACGTGCACCCAATTGAAGTGTCAACGCGCGTTCATCACCCCACCCGACCTTCTCACACAGACACACACCCTGCACGGCGCTCGTGCACCGACTTTACAAAGTTGGGTGGGAAAGGGCCTGGGGTAGGCAGCGACCTTTGACCTCAGGTATTGTGTATAGGAAGAGAGAGACCTGATACACTGTATATAAAGTGCCGAGTGAAGACACTTGAAAAAGTCTCTGTCGTAGCAAGTCTATGTGATGTGTACGTAATAAAACATTTTATGTCATTTATTTATCTAATTTTATACATATATCATTTGTTCTAAATTATATTTGCTGTGAAACGGTTTGTACGCAACTAAAACGGAGAAAAAAAGCGGAAGTTTTAAAAGCGTGGTCAGCACAGTTATTTAATTTAAATCTGGTAAAAATTAACTTGGCATTTCCGTACAATGCCCAACAAATATCGCATAAACTGCCGACAAAGTGGATGTCACCAACATTACGAGAAGGATAATGACACTGTAAATGTTTGTATAGACGACGACGACGACGACGACGATGATGATGATGATGATGATGATGATGATGATGATGATGATGATGATGATGATGAACACAGTAGTCATAAGAGCTTTAAAATGATGCCAGGCGTTCAGCGTCTTCCCCACAGAATTGTGAGTTTTTACTCACCTTCTCGACTGATGAAAACGGCGATCACCTGAGCGATTAGCGGTCTATTCATTCGCTCCACACCGGAAAGTGAGAAAATGTTTCTACCCATAGCCTGGAACCGCCTGCACACCGGCTTTTTGTTAGAATGCCGTTAACGAGAGGAACAAATGATGCCCCATCCATGTCAGGAGATGCAAGGAGAGAACTGTCCATACATGGACCACGGGAGACAACTAGCGTTCAAAATAAATGAGCGTGTTGTCGCCCTTTGACTGTTCTCAGTTCAGGCTTCGAAGAAACAATAAGAAGAAATGACGATAAAAGTACTTTTAAAAGCCTATGAAAAGATAACGGTAAAAATAATAAATCAGTGAAGCGTGAAATAAGCTGATATAAATGAGTATTTCACCCGCTAAATAATTTTAAAATATATATTTTACTTGGACGTCAGCATGGTAGCCACGACAGCAGTTAATACACAGTTTGGCTGGTAGGTCAGATGCTTTGTTACAGATAGGCAAGGGCGCTAACGGGCTAACAGACGGTAACTAAAAACTAAAACACAAAAAGCTTGCTGGAATAATTTTTATTACCTCCAGGTAAGCATTGAGTTTTATGCATGGCCTTTCATTCAGTTGTTTTGTTATCGTTCTTGTTCAACCAAAGAATTGTTAACACTACAAGAGGAAAAAATATTCAAAAGGCAACGAAAAGGAGATTTATTTTGAGATGCACTACAATGTCATACTGTACAAAGTACAATGTCATAATCTATTTAAAGTTTTGTTTTCTTGGTTTTCAAAAGCTGTGAGGGGTTGGTTTTGTCGATCGTCGGGTTTTGTTTATCGTAAACAAAGTTCCATCTGCGCTGCTCAGCTCCAGGTCCGGAACCAAAACACAGAAAGCAACATGACTGGCGTGACCATCTTCATGCAAGCAGCCCCAGAGGCAACATTCAAACTTGAAGGGTCTGGTTCCCTTTCTGAAAGTTTTTTAAAAGCATACTTAAATGTTATATAGGACAGTAAAGATAACCATTATATATTAGTTAATAAAACTACAAAATCGAAATAACCATGAAATAGCGCATGTCGTTCAGCAAACGGGTGACACCACGGTAAATATCAAACACGCGCATGGACGAACAGGAAGAGCGAGAAGGTACCCTAGATCATGAAAGGTTTTATTTTTTCATGAGTTTTAACACCAGTCTTGAGAACTTCTAGGTATACGGGATCAGGTGTGAACACTGATGAAGTTCTCTTCTGATGCGTGGCACAGAGAGGACAGCACCAGCGACCCGACAGATGTCACGTGATCAGACAGATACCCTGAGGGCAAGGGTGTACAGACAGTCAACCCTCAGTGTACTGGTGGTACAAGGGACTAAAACAAGGCGGACGATGACAATGGAGGACCAAACAGACCTGATGGTGTCTAGGCAGGGGTCTGACCTGAGAGGCTGTCCTTGTAGATGCTGACTTCACAGGGCAGGACACTTGACAACAGGGTTCTACCCGAGTCGTGGAGGGACAGGAACTGGTACTTGATGAAGTCCCACGCATCAGGGTTCTTCATGCACGGCTCGTGCTGCACGGCGCGTGAGAACGCGGCTCTGCACTCCTGCGTGCACACTCCAAACGGCTGCGACAAAAAAATAAGTTTGTTTTGATCTCTTGTCACACGTAAAGCAGTCTGTTGGTTTGTCTGCACCCTCTATTTGCTGCCAACTGAAAGCGAGTTACACGGGTACACACACACACATTACGTGACTGACATGATCACGTGACTGTTGGTGATTACCTTACAGACGGCGGTGATGTTGTGGTAGACGCTGGTGGTATTTAGCGGCAGCCAGAACTTCCCCCACTCGTGGACATCACACCCCAGGTTTGTCTCCGGGTCACAGCTGATCAGGTTTCGATAGGCTGACACGCACTGCTTGTTGGTTGGAAGGTTCTCGGCCGGGTAGAACGACAGAAAACCAAAACACATCTCGTCGGAGGTGCCCTCCCCTTCGAAGGTGGTGAAGGGTTTGTCAGTGGATTTGAAGTGACAGGTCGTCCTGACTACGTCCCCTGGCTTGACTACCACTGGCTCCTGGAACCTGAGACACGTGACAATGGAGTCCACGAACTCACAGAGTAGAAATAAATGTCTGAGATTGGAGCAGAGCATACAGGACTGTGGACCCTCTAACACCTCACTCGCCAGCAACTAAAGATTATGGATACTAATATTCTTCGTCTACAGAACAATAGGGTTATGGAGGAATTTATGAATTTTTCAATAGGAATTTAGTCCTTTGACACATATTACATATAGCTTTCAAAGCTAAAAAGGTAGATAAAAATAAAGGATGCAACGAACTGTGCTGATAAATACAAACATGTGTACCTATCTTCTGCACATGATTATGGATAATGTTACAGAACCAATCTTTTTCCCCAAAAAGAAACTGATAGTGGCAGAGAATGATAATTAAAGCCTAAAGTATAAAATAATTGATATTGCTAATGAAGATCAAATACTAATTAGTGAACTGAAAAGCTTCCATACTGGTAGAATGTTGGGTTGTCGTAGTTGTAGGCAGAATCCTTGGCGAAGTATGTCAGCAGCTGACCGTCTCGATGATGTTCTAGGTACATGCTTTTGCCTGAACATACATCCATACTTATGTACGTACACACATATTACCTACATAAATGTGCGGACACACACTCAGTTCATTTCAGATCTTGAAAAAACGTTCGACCTTTTCCTACCAATATCTTGACCTCCTGCCCCACTAAAAGAAAAAAAAAATTCAGTATTAACCTTACTGGAGCTTCTATATATATATATATCTGTCTACTTTGTCTACAACATTTCGCTTCAGATAACGTTTGTTGAGTTGCTGGAGGCAGTGGTAAATAAAGGGAGGTTACCCAGGTAGTGCATGTGGTTGAGAGCGTCCACGACGTGGATGTCGCCTTTGAGGAGTTTCCTGGTGCACGTTGCTGTGCAGTCGGACGTTGCTATGGTGAGGTTAGTGTAGGGAGGAATCTCCAGGTAATTTTGACCGGTCATTAGCGTGGCCAGGTTGTAAGGTCGGAGGTTAGGGGTGTAGTACAGGGTCATTCCAGAACTGTCCACGAAGTCTGACCGCAGCAAGGGGTTGTTCCAGTGGTACTGCACACACACAGCAGATAAGAAATTCTGTGAAGTTCCAGAAAAACATTTTAACTCACCATTAAACATAAAAACACACACAGAAAAAAAATATTCAACTACTAAATAATAGTTACATAATAAATTCAAACACGATATAAGAATAGGGCAAACACCTGTATCATCATCCGTTTGTAACCCGTGGCCCCGACTTTATAACCTGCTTGTGGGTGAAAGCACTGGCCGTTCAGTCCCAGGGTCCAAATCCCGATGATATCAGCGCAGCCTCCCATGTTGCACTCGAACGGTTCTTTAACTGCATGGCCTGTCAACCCTGTAAACACTTACTAATGTCAGATGGTGCCTAAAGGGTCAAAGGTTTACCAGAGTAAAGACGGATACTAAGTACGAAACTGCTGATGATAAGATAAATTGTCCTCGTTGATTACTTTGTCATATAAATTTCTCATTATTTTCTATTATGAAACATGTCTTTTCCCAGAAATCCTGTCAGAAAAGGAGCCGACCAATAGGAAAACAGGGGACACCGGGTGTCATGTGTATACTTAATATCTTATTGTCTCCGATGATAAATAAAATATGAGGTGTCGATCTCACCAGCTGAGGACACTGGTTGACGAGGTTAACAATATTAACGAGACTAGCTCTGCTTCCATACAGAAAGATTTGATTTGTACCCTCTTGACACCCGAACAGCAGCATGTGGTGCATGACGTAGCTGTTGTTGATGATCGGGGTGGTGGCGATGATGTGGAAGTCGGTGGTGTCGTTCTCGAAGTCGAAGAAAGAACACATGTAGGTGGTTTCCTTGGCAGGCACTGGGGTGGGCGGGATGCGCAGCTCCATCTTGCGGACATCCGCTGGAACCAATGGATGACAGTTAATAATCTTTTTGATGTGTAGTACATGATGTAATAACACAAAGTTGTGTCACTGCGTACAATCTAATAAAAACTAGAAAACGTGTACACTGTACTAATATACCTGCGTGTATGATGTGTTACACACCTGTGTACATGTGATTGTCTACCTGTAAGTCTTACCTGTCGTGTTGAGCTGTTCGCACACAAACTCATTGCTCTTGCATGCTTCAGCTATCCAATCTCTCTGAAATTTGTACACCTCACCCGGGGTGGCAGGAACTGGCTTATTCTGACATTCTTCACTTTCCAGTGGCTCGCAGACACCTGCAGTGAAGTCGTAACTGAATTGTCGACTTACAGAGGCTTTAAATGTTTTATTATAATGTCATTAAAATATTTTAAACATGGATTATTTTTGGATAGGTTTTGCTAGTCTAAAGGCTGAGAAATAATATTTCGTTAGAGAAAGGGTTCAGGTTGTATGTGTATTACATCCTGGGTATCCTACCACCAAACAGATCAACTGTAGACTACCTTTGTTTCCTGTTCTTTGACTCATTATCTACTAGCAACCAGCACCTCAGACATCAGGTAAAGAATTTCATGAAGTCGACGGTGGAGAAGAAGTTACAGCTCTCATTAACTGGCTCCTCGTTAAAATAAACACAAAGACGAGGATAATTCCTCACACCGTGTATTACAAGCTCGTCATAAAGCTGTCACAAACCTACCCGGGTGCGTGATACCGACGGTTCTCTCAGGTGTGGTGCCAGGTGTCCAGACACACCTGGGGTCCCCCAGCTCCTCGCCGTTAGTTTTGCCATCTCCATCAGAGTCTGCCTGACACAATTCTCTTGTCCACACCTGCATCAGCAACAAAGGATCATCTACTTTACAGGTGTATTAACCTTCATTTACATACTGCTTACATGTCATGTAGTGTGAGTCCCTGTATGTGTTGTTGTTATTATTCATTCTGTGTTTATACTTTTTGTCAAGCGCTTTGATGATGAGATAAACACTATATGAATAAATTTTATTAATATAACTTTATTATGACCTGTATTATTTACAACTCAGCTAACATTCTTTGCCACCTTTTCTCTTTTCACGAGGTTGACGACTGACTGGGTCAACTCCAAGTGTGTCCTCCATTATCTCACGAGGGGATGTCAACTGTCAGGCTGCTCCCCCTGTTTGACCCCAAACTGTTATCTGTGTTTTGTGTGCTACCAGCTCTCAACATCGGTGATAAATTATTAGAAAGTGAATCCCGCACAGATTAGTGGGGTGACAGGGTTGTCACATGATCACCGACACCCAGTGCTATCCTGCATGACTGTTGACTGAACTAACAAAATCCGTCCGTCCCTCCGTCCGTCCGGCTGACGATTTGAACTAAGACTTGTATTTGTGGTTGGGGTTTGTATCTCGAGCATCCTGTAAAATTTATCTAGGGATTACTTTCTGGGTAGATTTTTTTCGGTTAAAGATGGTACGTGTATATGCATGCGCGCACGTGCACCCTTGTGTTTCTGCATGCCCACACACTGTCCATGACAACGGGTGCTTTCATACCCCACTATTAATATTCTGGTCCTTAGTGGACTGTCGGACTTGTCTACAGTTTGTCTTAATGCCTGGCGAGTGTCGGTGTCCACAAGAAAGTCAAGACAATCACTCACGTGACCGGCCTTTTCAAACGCCACCCCGAAGACATTTCTGGAGCCGCCACCCTGACTGTTCATGTGGCCCACCCCGTGCCACAGGTAGTTGTTCTTACACGGGTGGGGCACCCGAACTCCGTTGGGAATGCGGTCGCTGTAGTCCTTGTAGCCGGAGACCCATGAGACGAGGCCAAGCAGGATGACGAGGTGTCTGGAATAAAAATGAGGCACAGAGTTATTGTTCTTGATGAGGTCTTCTACTTATTCATTTTACTTATTCTGGATTTTTCTCAAGAATTCAATTGAAGGCACCATTTCTGGGGTTCGTCTCAGTTGTCCGACTGATCCTGCCATTGTGTGACATGTGACTGATCCTGCTACTGTGGGAGGTCTGACTGACTGACTGACGTGTATGTCGGAGACATTTTCTAGAATCTTCTACAGATTGTGCTGACCACATTAACCCGTAAATTAAAAGATTTATTTCATATCCTACACGCCAGTGCATGTTGTGTCAGTGCTTTTTCGAAAGTCGGTAAAGTATTTCATCAAAATTCAAAATTCTTATCAAGAATAAAATAAAAAGCGACTATTTTGTCTTTACATCGAAGGGTTCATGAAAATCTGTAACGATTACTAGAGACCTAATCAAAACGGTTGTATCTCAGTAAAACTTTATTTTGCTTTTTTAAATGTTGATTGCAAGACATTGTGCCACAACTGTCATCGCCACCTGCTATGACCACATCCTCGTCAAAGACGAGAGAAGGCTGTCCACAGTCATCGCCCAAACAAATGAGATAAATGGCGAAATACCACTATCTGACTTGCATCTTTAAGCGGTCAGAAAGATGGTAAAATAAATAAATGACAGACCACACACTCTGTCCACCCTAGTTCTTAGTTGCTGCCTTCTGGCGGACGATAAAATGCATCTTGCAACAAGAATTGCATACGAGGTCCTTCTAGCCAGCAGCCATCACCATCCTCAATAACAGGCACAAGGACTATATTCTACTGAATTCATGAGCGTTATATTTTAATTTTCTTAGCATGATTTCATTTGGGAGGGTGTGTGTGTGCGTGCGTGCGTATTTTCAACGTATGACACGAAAGTTCCTTTTCCTTTTATAGACAATAAAAATGAATAAAAGTGAATAATAGATGGAAAAATTGAAAAACTGAAAAGTTCCTGTCATTCTAGTTTACATTTACAAACACAAAACCCGGGAGAATGAGAAATGATGTAAGACAACTCGCCTCGCGACCATTGCGGACATTCCGACAGTTGTGGTTTCCGTGGAAGTGGTCCACTGGGTGCAGTTGTGTTCTGCTGGTTCTCCTCCACAGTGACCGCAAGACGAGGTATGGGATGTCTGTCACCAGATGTCACCCAGGCCGGTAGGGAGGTGTCTTTAAAAGTGATTCAAATGTCACGTGATCCAGTCACTTCAAATTTCGCAAAACAGTAACAAATATTGCACTGAACGAGGGCTTATTGCGCAAGGCTCTGACGCCCGTCAGTTCTGGACTGATAAGACCAAATTTACAAACGTGGGTCACACGTGCCGCTGACTAAAGGATAAAGTCCGAGCTTGTAACATCAGGAGGCAAGGGAAACACTCAGTCACCTTCCAAGTTTTCTAGTTTCACATTTTTATTTTATTTTTTTTTTGTTGACTGAAATTTATTCGCCATACCTGTGATGCGGAGTTGTCTGTGCTCTGGTGTAATCTCTCTGACCTCTTCACGTAAAAAAAAAAAGGGTAAAGGGTATCCCCTAATCTTTTCAGGTGTTCGGGTGGTTGGAGGGCGAGGTGTTAGAGACTTCGCTTTTTTCGGGGCCAACTTTTTCATGGGGGTGGTGCCCATCGTCTCCCCCTCGCCTCCAATCCTCCATGGAATCAGGTCCAAGTTCCCGCCAGTTGAGTCGACTGGGGAAAAGTTTGCTGCGCTAATCGGGAATTGAACCAATGATAATAATACCTGTATCAGCTCATTTTCCCATGTGGAATTTTTCTTTCTTGAAGTAAAAAATTCCTTGAAAATCTTTAAAATTAATTTTAAAACACCTTTCTAGAAAACAACCAAAAAGGTAGATTTCAGTGATGTCTGACACACCGTGTATATGTGTTCTGATTACAAAAGATATCAATGCAACTGTTAATGTAACACACTCTAAACCTTTATTACAGAGAGTGAGCAATGATCGAGTGAACTCACCTCACGACCATCGTGTAGTTTCCGCAGGACTGACCTGTCAGTGTAATGTTCCACTTGATATTTGTGTTTGGAAAATGGAGTTTATTTCTTTTGGACTGCTGTTTCTAGGTATTCTTCGGGAAAGTGGCAATATTTAATTTTTTTTTTTCTCCAGTGGTCACGTGGTAGGTGCCAAGTCACATGAGATTTCGCTCAATATGGCGGTGGTTGTGGTGCCTGTAAGTGGTTGACATGAGAACAAATATTTGAGTGGCTCCCACACTACATTGTTGAGGTACAAGGGGAAGTAACCACGTGGTCAGACATTCTAACATCACGAGAAAATTGCGAGGATGAAACTGAGGCAAGAACCTCGTAACAATCCTTGGTCCGCACTGAGAGAACAACATTTGTTGTTTGTTCTACTAATAGTTTATTTCCGTTTAAAACAATGAACACGCAACAGCTGTAATAAATGTTTCATAAAACAATGATTAAATGAAGATTTTGAAATGTTTTATTTCATAATCTTTAGAGAAATACCAATAACCTGATGGCTAGAGCTTCTGAATGTTTTCAGTGTTAAAGTATTGAACTGTCATTTGTTATGGAACTTTCTGGAAGCATGACACAGCTACATGAATGTTCGGGTTCTTCGTTCCATCCACAAAGTGTTGATGATGAAGTATTCAGTACAAACACTCCAGCAGCTCAGCCTTGGGCAAGTCGTCCTCGGTCCTCAGGCTCTGTTTATCTCGAGCAAAGTCCTGTGTCCGTGGGTCACGTGCGGGTCCACAACTGAAGTCCAGAGGTCAGCAGCACAAACAATGTGGCGGCAACCGTCGTCCAACCGGCTCCACAGGCACAGCTGCGACTTGAGAGCTCTGACCCAAGATAACAAACTCACACAGTATTCCACGATGTCAAACATAATGAATTAAAATACTTGCATATAGTAATCTCAGATTCTATCTAAACAAATATTTTGTTGATTGCTGAGTACCTCCTGTTGTTGTTTGTAGCCTACCTGGTAAACCCACACCTGGATATCGGTGTAAGTTGTTAAATGTATTTTCTGGGTGGGTATAGAATGCTGATATTTTCAAATAATTTGTGTTTTCTCGAAGATATGTGTGTGTGTGTGAGGCAAAAACAAAAAGAGTGCAGTAAAGTGAGGCCTGTCACCTGAGAGTCTGTCCCTGTAGATGTTCGCTTCACAGGGCAGGATACTCGCCAGGAAGTCTCTACCCACGGGATGTCGGGAAAGTAACCGTTGCTTGACGAAGTCCCATGTGTCCTGAGTCTTCATGCACGGCTCACGCGCCATGGCATCCGTCAGCGCTGTCTGGCACTCTCGGGTGCACACCTTGAATGGCTGACACACACATATAATAATAATAATAATAATAATAATAATAATAATAATAATAATAATAATAATAATAATGATAATAATGATGATGATGATGATGATGAGCAGGAAGAGGAGGTTCCCATGCGCATCTTTAGTCTTCGTTACGCTAACCAACCAATGCAAGCAAAACTCATGGTCACGTGATCTTTGGAAGTTTGACCTTTTATCGTTATGCGTATGAGGATAATGATTATAATAATAATTTGTAGAACTTCTTGTCCCATGAAGTTGCAAGTTTAGTCCCCCCATGCATGAAAGACTACAAGTGAACCGACAGCCAACAGAGGTCAGCAAACAGAGGACAGCAAAACAAACATGGATGGAGACGAAGATGGAGAAGTGAAGAGTGCGCAAAGTAGTACAGTATTTATGAAAAATAATTTCTTAAAGAGAGTGGTTTCGAGCTGGGACTTTTAACGTAGATACAGGTCTGTTCCATCAACAAGAGTTTTCCTCTGTAGACACAGGTGAGTTGATGGTGACATGCGCAAAGCATGGTGAGGGTGCTCGCAGGTGGTTGTGGTTACCTCACAGACTGCGGTGATGTTGGCGTACAGGCTGGTGGTGTTGAGTGCCAGAAAAAACTTTCCCCTCTGTTCCCAGTCACATTCCATGTAAGAGTCCGAGTCACAGTCGATGATGGACTTGTAGATGGACACGCACTCCTTTTCGTGCGGAATGTTTTCCGCCGGGTAGAAAGTCAGGAAACCGTAACACATTTCATCGGAAGTTCCATCGCCTTGAAAGGTGGTGGAGGGCTTGTCAGTGGATTTAAAGTGACATGTCGTCCGGATGACATCCCCTGGCTTGACTACCACCGGCTCCTGGAACCTGAGATGTGACATGGACACCGCTACACCACGTGACTCAAGTTATAACAAGTGTTTAAGAACGTCCGGGCCTGAACCGTTTAGCAGTGGGAAGTGCTAATGTCTAATTACCCAATTAAATACCTAATTAAAGTGACCTGAGTAGCTTGCGTACATGTGGAGCGTTGGGTTGTCGTAGTTGTAGGCGGGGTCCTTCGCCAAGTACGTCAGCATCTGACCGGCGCGATGATGTTCCAGGTACATGCTCTTACCTGAACATGTGTACAAACACGCAGACAAATAAACAGACTGCTGAGTTGTTTGAGTATCCTAACCTGACAGACCAACCGACAAAATTCACGTCCATTGATATTTTTGGTGGATTTCAAACAAAGAGACATTTACCCAGGTAGTGCATGTGGTTGACTGCCTCGGTGATGTAGATGTCGCCGTGGAGAAGCTGCTTGGTGCAGGTGGCCGTGCAGTCGGAGGTTGCTATGGTGAGGTCAGTGAATGGAGGAATCTCCAGGTAATTCTGACCCGTCATGAACATACCCAGGTTATGAGGTCGGAGGTTAGGGGTGTAGTACAGGGTCATTCCAGAGCTGTCCACAAAGTCTGACCGCAACAAGGGGTTGTTCCAATGATACTGCAGGACAAAGCAAATTAAGATTTGTTTTCACTTTTCAAGAAGAATACAGTTTACAGTTCCGTCCGAGTTGCTTTCTACCTCTTAGTCTTCCAGCTGCAACTTTATTGTCATCTTTCGATCTCTCACTTCTTGGTCAAATTCAGTTGTGTGGGGTCAATGAACTTGAGATGAACTCCAGGTATTCTTCACCCCAAAGTTTGCAATGAAGAGGAGATAAAGAGGGGGGTGGAGTTGCAGACATTTCTCTCTCTCTCTCTCTCTCTCTGTCTTTCTCTCTCTGTCTTTCTATCTCTCGCTCGCTTGTTGAATGCCATGTCATGTCAAATTATATTGTCCCCGTTTGACTGCGTACAAGATTTACATCGAACTTTCCTCTGGCTATGATTGTTTCATTTGGGGTCAGCGGTAGCATCTTAAATGCAGAAAAATATCTTAACATGATCAGGAGCAATGCACATTTGTCACACATAGTCTATGGGAATTTGATTCGACAACGAATGTTCCTGCCATGTTTGGTGGGGATTGGATACATAATATACATATAATGTACATAATGTTATTAGTTATCACCACACACACATCGCTTCACTGCATTGTTTACAGACTAGAACACAATAAACCACAATATACTTATTTCTGCATCTGGGAAAACACAGACAGCTGAAGTGAAAGGCATAACAGAAAGAAACAACTTGTACTCAATTATTCGTGAATCGCTAACAACAAACTATCAAGCTCACAAAATCAAGCTCACCAACCTGTATCATCAACGTTTTGTAACCGTTGGCACCGACTTTAAAACCTGCCTTTGGGTGGAAGCACTGACCGCTCAGCCCCAGGGTCCACGCACCTATGATGTCACTGCAGCCTCCCATGTTGCACGGGAATGGTTGTCTACCTCTGCCACCATCTTTCAAAAACAGGTAAACAGATGTCGGTGGATGTCGGACTGGACATAACGATGAAAGGCGTACCCAGTCCCCAAAGTCCACGAAAACCATCTAAGTTCCAGCTAGCTCAGTGTTTGGTATTCAAGTGTTCAATGGCAAGATCCAATGGTTCAATTCTAAACACATTAAAGAACGACCAGTGTGTGTGTGAGAGAGAGAGAGTGTGTGGGTGTGTTCTTGAGGGACTCCGTGGACAAACACTCTATACGTTAGTTTCTATTCTTATTGCCTCAGACGATAACAATAATAAATATAAATATTGCAAAGTAACAGACTTTGGCTGTTCTTCTAAAGGAACACAGATTAACTTTAGAAAAAAATTATTGTGAAGTTGTTAAAGTAAACATCTTGAAGCACACATCAACATAACTGAAGCCGTACCGCCACGACACCCGAACAGCAGCATGTGGTGCATGACGTAGCTGTTGTTGATGATCGGGGTGGTGGCGATAATGTGGAAGTCGGTGGTGTCGTTCTCGAAGTCGTAGAAAGAACACATGTAGGTGGTTTCCTTGGCAGGCACTGGGGTCAGCGGGATGCGCAGCTCCATCTTGCGGACATCCGCTGGAACCAAGTTTAATGAAGGAACTAGAGTGTTGTTATCAAATGTAAACACCCATTTCAGTTTTAACCCAAGTTATAGAAACGAACTATTTTTTTGTAATCTTTTCTGTTGTGAACTGTCATGTGGCTTGTATGTGCCCATGTATGTTCAGTTTTATGTTCCTCTGCTCAACAGTGTGTTTGTTTACCTGTCGTGTTGAGGTGTTCACACACAAACTGATCACTTTTGCAGGCGTCGGCTATCCAGTCTCTCTGACATATGTACACCTCACCCGGGGTGGCAGGGACTGGCTTCATCTTGCAATGTTCGCTTTCCATTGGTTCGCATACACCTGCAGTGAAGGATGGCAACTAAAGTGATTTAAAGTATTGTTATTATCTGTGTATTGCTATTTACAATATTTTAGTCAAATCTTCTTCATCATCCTCTTGGTACTGCTATAACATTGTACAGACTCACCTGGATGAGTAATGCCGACAGTTCTCTCAGGTGTGGTGCCAGGGGTCCAGACACAACTGGGGTCCCCCAGCTCCTCGCCGTTAGTTTTGCCATCTCCATCAGAGTCTGCCTGACACAGGTCTCTTGTCCACACCTGCAGAGGACAAGATAATGAGATATTTTGTTACAGATTTTTTTATTTCATGTAATAATTAATTACGACAAAACATTAAATATTTGTTTCAGTGCCCACAACTCTCCAGTGGCTTCCGAATAAATTTCCTGTCCTGCCTTTCAAGAGACATAGTAAAGTATTTCATTTGCATTTTACTTTAAAATAAAATAATTTGTTTCATTCATTGTGTCGGGTACCTGTAGTCACATGAGTTAACGGTTAGGGTGACAGTAAAGAGTAGAAGGCAGCAGTACAGACTCTCGCGTACCATCGCCACAGAAAGACAAGAAAGACAATCACTCACGTGACCAGCCTTTTGGAACGCTACTCCAAAAACGTTCCTGGAGCCGCCACCCTGACTGTTCAGGTGGCCCACCCCGTGCCACAGGTAGTTGTCCTTACACGGGTGGGGCACCCTCACGCCGTTGGGAATGCGGTCGCTGTAGTCCTTGAACCCGGCGACCCATGAGACGAGGCCAAGCAGGATGACGAGGTGTCTGTGGACAGAGCAAGAGTGACAGTCATCTTTCTTTTCGAGCTCTCACTCCAACCCAGTGTTTATTTGAATTTTTGAGAAGAATCCACAAGATGTCATCACAGCGGTAGGAAAGAACAAGAGTTATCTTTTCTTTTGCCCTCTCGTATCCCAGTCCCGTTTCATTGCTAATTTGAAATGTTACAGAATGTTCCACTCTCAGTGTTTCCAGAATCTGACCCCTACAGAATCCGGGTCTGTCTATTCAAGTGAACGAGCAAAACAATGGGTCGGTGAGTGTGAGCACTCTTGAACTCAACAAGCCATCCCATAATGAGGACACTTTGCTGCTAGAGTTCAACATTTGGTTGTTTATTCCTCTAAACTTCTACTCCAAGTCTGCTTTGGCCTCACAACCGTCCTCCTCCCCTGAGGGTTGGTGTCAAGTGCCTGGCTGGCAATGGTGTCAGCGGGTTTGTACAGGGTGTCCTTTGTTGATTGGAATTCCAGAAGATGACTAAGTAATTTTACAAACAAAATGAAGAAAATCGTTTTTTTTTGCTTCAAACATTTTAAAGAATTTAAAGAATGTTTATTATAAATCAGATATCCAGCCTTATGAAATGCACTGTCACCGAAAACCTGAAGGTCCTGCAAACTCTGCTGTCAACCTCTTGAAATGTTGTTGTGATTTCAACTCCCATCACATTCGTAGCAACATTCACAGCAACAAACCAAAGGGAAGTGAAAAAGAATTGTCTATTAAATCAACTTGCCTCGCTACCATTGCAGTCCTTGGTGTTGGTCCCGTCGATTTAACTCTCTCTTCCTTCCTTCCTTCTCTGTCTGCAGTGAGCTGAGAGTGATGTTTCTATTTTTGAGATCCTTTTGTTTACAGGGTCACGTGCCTAACGAGTAGCCGTCACGTGGTAGGTATTGTATTCATGTGCCAAACCCTCAGCCCATGTTACTTGGTATACATCCCTCCCCCCTGTTAGGTTTAAAGGGTCTTCCGCACTCTTGACTAATTTCACTAATTTACAGTGCACAGTGTCAAAGGGCAGAGTTCAAGACCAGTTCATTGTCTTCAGTCTGTATGTATGACAGCAAACTATCTCTGACTCATAATTTATTGCCCTGATTACTTGACTCATATAACGCAGATAAATGCAGTTTACCCTAGTTTGCAAATGTAAATTGGTAACAGATATATATAATAACAGATGTATATATATAATAACTGGTTATCTGGCTGTTAAGAGAAGGAGAGATAAGCATTAATAATTATCGCTTGTTGTTACAAGTGCTAATACTTGTCGGAAAGGGACGATGTATGAGAAAAGTTTTAAAATTATAACTGAATCGTTTGTGTCCATTACTTTCGTCTTATTTTTCTTGATGCCATTGTAATTTTTGTAATTATTTCAAATGTGAATTATTGGAGACAGCGTTCACATGTCTATGGCAGTCAGCAGAAGAGAACCAAGACTGGGTTATTATAGCTACTTTATATTTTATGTCCATGAAAAGAATATTTAAACAACGAAAAAGAATGATTTATTCCGACAATCCATGAATGAGACACAAAGATTGTAAAAAGACTCAAGCACAGTTTTTAAAAATGCTTCTTAATCATTCAAACTTTCATCTACAATAGTAGAAAAGAAATATTCTGTGCACACATTATACAGAATGATAAGACGCATCATAAAACTGGCTTCAGATGATAGTTCATACATAATTAAATGTTTATAGATATAACAAACAACATTTCTGTATCCTTCAGCAATCTAACATTTGTCGATGTACTCCACAGTCATCACTAACAAAGGGAGGTAATTGATGAAGCAATGATCCATTTACCTCCCTTCCCTTCCAATGACTTATAAAGTGCTCTTCCCAGATAAACAGTTTAATTTGTAAGGTCAAGAAGGTCATAGGTCAAGTTTAAAGTATTCAGTTGTAGCTGTCATCGGGTGTAACTTTCATGATAAGACTTCAACTACACTGCTAGCAGTCACACAGTGAATAGAGAAACATATCATTAGATATTTTCTTGTTTAATAGACTTGTGCAGTTTACATTTCTACTCTTATAATATTTTCGTTTAGTTATTTGCTTCTCGGCAGTTTGCTGCTCAGCCCCACAGCCACATGCCGGACACAGACGCCGTGATGGCGAGTAACAGAGAGGTGAGCTCCATGTTGCCGGCACCAGACAAGATGGGATTTCTGGGATCTGCTCCTACAGGACAAAAATAGAAAAAAAACATGAATGTCCTCGTCTGCCCATGCGCAATCATTTCACAATGTCGAGGCAGTAAACAAACAAACACTATAACAAAAGCTGTTTCCTGTAAGACTTCTGAAGAGGAAGCTTGACAATACCTGTCAGACTGTCCTTGTACAGCTCCACCTGGCAGGGCAGGATGTTGGCCAGGAGCGTCTGTCCCACGGCATTCTGACTGAGGACACGATACTTCAAGAGCTCCCAGGAGTCCTGGTGCTTCATGCAAGGCTCCCTCAACATGGCGGCCGTGATCGCAGACTTGCATTCGTCCGTACACACTCCGAACGGCTGGAAGGAAAAATATCATGAGGTATGGATCATGGGATATCCGCTAAAACTATCGTCTCTGGAATTCACAAAATTATTAGATGACCGGTTGTTGATTCTGAAATCAAGTAAACCCTCAGAGAAGCCGGTCGCTCCTACCCTGCAGGCTCTAGTGATGTCTTGGTAGACGATGGTCGAGTTGAGATATTGCGCCGAAAACTTTGTCCTCTCTGCCTGGACACATCCCATCTGTGTCTCTGGGTCGCAGTTGATGACAGTTTTGTACATCGACACGCACTGCTTCCCAAGCGGCATGTTCTCCGCTGGATAGAAGGACAGGAAGCCAAAGCACATCTCGTCAGGAGTTCCCTCCCTCCAGAAGGTGGTGGTGGCCTTGTCCGTTGATTTGAAGTGACACGTGGTCCTGATCACATCCCCAGGCTTGACCACGACTGGCTGGTCGAATCTACACAGTAGGTAGGTATAACATAACACAATATTGTTCACCGAATGAATTCGGTTTGGACCTTTGGACTTTTTTTTTTTTTTAACTTCAATTGAAGCTTCTAAATATAGTTCCAATCTGTGATATTGTAACTGCCAATACTGTAATCAGTAGAAGAATTAGACTGTAAATATTGCTATGCATCTGAACAATGTTCTTACTTCAACATCAGTGGACTGTCGTAGCTGTAGGCAGATTCCTCTGTGATGTATTTCAACAAGTTGTTCTGGCGATGATGTTCTATGTACATGCTCTTGCCTAAAAACACAAACAGCAACAAATATCAATCATCCTCATCGACGATCGAAGTCGTCCTCATTAACTAATATTGCAGAAATAACCTGGCATCATTCGAATTGAGAAATGAGAGTGAAGGGAGATTACCCAGGTAGTGCATGTGGTTGATGGCGTCAGTGACGTAGATGTCGCCCGTGAAGAGAGTTCTGGTGCACGTGGCCGTGCAGTCGGACGTTGCTATGGTGACGTCAGTGTAGGGAGGGATCTGCAGGTAACCTTGCCCAGTCATTAAAGTACCCAGGTTGTAGGGCCGCAGGTTAGGGGTGTAGTACAGGGTGAGTCCAGAACTGTCCACGAAGTCAGACCGCACAAAAGGATTGTTCCAGTGGTACTGGCGGCAGAGTTAATGACGGTTAGCATGGAGGATACACACATTTAAACTGTCCTCTGGTTCCTTCTCTGTTTTTATAAACATCATCATCAGTTAGCCACCATTCTAGTTATTATTGACAGTATCAGTATCAAGACATAAACATGAGGTCACCAAGTGAAAATTAAAGTAATCTGCAAACAAAATTTAACTCTTCCAGTCGTATTCTGAAGTTTGCAGTAACGATCGTCAGCCTGCTGCCTCATGAACCAAACCCAGATATTAAAAAAATACTGATTTCTGCTTTTGATCTTCCACATCAACTGGTTCTGTGCATAATGGATATTTAGACTGGCAGACGACAGATGGTGTATGTAAATAGTAATTATTCTGATATTGTTGTTACAAGCACAGGGTCTCCACAAGGCTGTTGTCTATCACCCCTGTTGTTTATCATGTACACTGACAGCTGCAGAAGAACAGAGGAGAACAGCTTCCTCATTAAGTTCTCTGATGACACTCCATCGTTAACTCTTTAGCAGGCACATAAGAAAGATTATAGTAATGCCCTAACAAATTTTGTTCAGTGGTGCTACGAGAACTTTCTGGAGTTAAATGTAGAGAAAACAAAAGAAGTAAACACAGACTTTGGGAGAATCAAAGAGAATTGTGTTGCTCCCAGTGTGATACACAGTAAACCTGTTGAAATTGTTAACCCTTTCAGGCACCTTCCCATGACTAAATTGCCCCCTGGGACAAATAACTGGGAACTGGGAACTGGGAACCTGGGAACTATTTCTGATTGCCAGCTCAAATGGAATTTAAACACCGAACACATTGTTAAACGTGGACAACAAAGAATCTACCTTCTTCGTAAGCTCAATAGTTTTTCAGTTAAACAAGCGATCTTAGGCCGTTTCTACCAGTCGTTTATTGAGAGTCTTTTATATTTTTCATTTGTATGCTGCTGTCGAAATCTCTCTGTCTATGATGGGAACAGTGTAAGTGTGTTCTAAGATAATTGGTTTTGGACAGAGGGATTTAACGTCTTTTTGTGATCCACAAACAGAAAAGCTTCACGCATTTTGTCTATACCTGAAAATGTACTAACGAGAGAATTTGTATTATTAAGCTCAGGTAAACGATATTCCATGCCAATATGCAAAGTAACAGACACCTGAAATCGTTTGTGCCATCTGCGGTCCAGCTGCTCAAACTCAGATGAAGTGTCAGTGGTGTGTGTGATGTTGTAGATGCGCACATGATTATTCTTGATGCAAGTTAGTCATTTGTTTATAGTATATGTATATAATATTTGCCTCCTTTCATGTGCTAACGTATATCTTAACGCTGCACCTTGCGGAGACCTTGTTCTACTTTATTTTAAACTTTAACTAGAGCACCTTCCCATGACTAAATTGCCCCCTGGGACAAATAAAAGTTTATCATTGTCATTGTCATTGACCGACACTGATTCGAATCCACTGGGTAAACGTATACACACATGCACTCAAGCTCAAAAGCCGCCAGTACTTAAGCATGATACCTCACCTGTAGCATCATCCTCTTGTAGCCAGTTGCCCCGACTTTGTAACCCGCCTGAGGAGACAGGCATTTCCCGTTGAGTCCCACCGTCCAAGCGCCGATGATGTCATTGCAGCCTCCCATGTTGCACTCAAACGGTTCTCTCGCTGCACGGCTGCTGTGTTGCGAATCTATGATTGTAAATAATCAAATGCTTTGTCAGTGTCTATATGGTTAGAGAAATAATCAAATAATCAATTTATTCGCCATACCTGTGATGCGGAGTTGTCTGTGCCCTGGTGTAATCTATCTGACCTCTTCACGTAAAAAAGAGTAAAGGGTATCCCCTAATCTTTTTAGGTGTTCGGGTGGTTGGAGGGCGAGGTGTTAGAGACTTCGCTTTTTTCGGGGCCAACGGGGGTGGTGCCCGTCCTCTCCCCCTCGTCTCCAATCCTCCATGGAATCAGGTCCCCGTTCCCGCCAGCTGAGTCGACTGTGGAAAAGTTTGCTGCGCTAATCGGGAATTGAACCAATGATAATAATACCTGTATCAGCTCATTTTCCCATGTGGACTTTTTCTTTCTTGAAGTAAAAAATTCCTTGAAAATCTTTAAAATTAATTTTAAAACACCTTTCTAGAAAACAACCAAAAAGGTAGATTTCAGTGATGCCTGACACACCGTGTATATGTGTTCTGATTACAAAAGATATCAATGCAACTGTTAATGTAACACACTCGAAACCTTTATTCCAGAAAAAAGTTTTCTTTTCTAGCTTCAAAACCATTGAGAGTAAGCAAGGATCGAGTGAACTCACCTCACGACCTTCGTGTAGTTTCCGTGGGACTGACCTGTCAGTGTAATGGTCCACTTGATATTTGTGTTTGGAAAATGGAGTTTATTTCTTTTGGACTGCTGTTTCTAGGTATTCTTTGGGGAAGTGGCGATATTTTATTTTTTTATATTTTTTTTTTGTCCAGTGGTCACATGGTAAGTGACATGAGATTTCGTTCAATATGGCGGTGTTTGTGTGGTGCCTGTCAGTGGTTAACATGAGAACAAATATTTGAGTGGCTCCCTCACTACATTGTTGAGGTACAAGGGGAAGTAACCACGTGGTCAGACATTCCAGCATCTCGAGAAAATTGCGAGGATGAAATTGAGGCAAGAACCTCTAACACATCCTTGGTCCGCACTGAGAGAACAACATTTGTTGTTTGTTCTACTAATAGTTTATTTCCGTTTAAAACAATGAACACGCAAAAGCTATAATAAATGTTTCATAAAACAATGATTAAATGAAGATTTTAAAATGTTTTATTTCATAATCTTTAGAGAAATACCAATAATCTGATGGCTAGAGCTTCTGAATGTTTTCAGTGTTAAAGTATTGAACTGTCATTTGTTATAGAACTTTCTGGAAACAGGACACAGCTACATGAATGTTCGGGTTCTTCGTTCCATCCACAAAATGTTGAAGATGAAGTATTCAGTGCAAACACTCCAGCAGCTCAGCCTTGGGCAAGTCGTCCTCGGTCCTCAGGCTCAGTTTATCTCGAGACCTGTGACCTCAAAGTCCTGTGTCCGTGGGTCACGTGCGGGTCCACAACTGAAGTCCAGAGGTCAGCAGCACAAACAATGTGGCGGCAACCGTCGTCCACCCGACTCCAGAGGCGCAGCTGCGACTTGAGAGCTCTGTCCCAAGATAACAAGCTCACACAGTATTCCACAATGTCAAACAAAATGAATTAAAATACTTGCATAATAGTAATCTCAAATTCTATCTAAACAAATATTTTGTTGATTGCTGAGTACCTCCTGTTGTTGTTTGTCGCCTACCTGGTAAACCCACACCTCGATATCGGTGTAAATTGTTAAATGTATTTTAGGGTGGGTATAGAATGCTGATATTTTCAAATAATTTGTGTTTTCTCGAAGATATGTGGGGGGGGGGGCAAAAAAAGAGTGGAGTAAAGAGATGCCTCTCACCTGAGAGTCTGTCCCTGTAGATGTTCGCTTCACAGGGCAGGATACTCGCCAGGAAGTCTCTACCCGCGGGATGTCGGGAAAGGAGCCGGTGCTTGACGAAGTCCCATGTGTCCTGAGTCTTCATGCACGGCTCACTCGCCATGGCATCCGTCAGCGCTGTCTGGCACTCTCGGGTGCACACCTTGAATGGCTGACACACACATAAGCTAATAATAATAATAATAATAATAATAATAATAATAATAATAATAATGAGCAGGAAGAGGAGGTTCCCATGCGCATCTTTAGTCTTCGTAACGCTAACCAACCAATGCAAGCACAACTCATGGTCACGTGATCTTTGGAGGTTTGGCCTTTTATCGTTATGCGTATGAGGATAATGATTATAATAATAATAATTTGTAGAACTTCTTGTCCCATGAAGTTGCAAGTTTAATGCACCATGCATGAAAGACTACAAACGATCCGACAGTCAACAGAGGTCAGCAAACAGAGGACAGCAAAACAAACATGGATGAAGACGAAGATGGAGAAGTGAAGAGTGAGCAGAGTAGTACAGTATTTATGAAAAAAAAAATTCCTAAAGTGAGTGGTTTCGACTTGGGACTTGAAAGCTTTTAACGTGGATACGGGTCTGTTCCATCAACAGAAGTTTTCCTAGAGTAGACACAGGTGAGTCGATGGTGACATGCGCAAAGCATGGTGAGGGGGCTCGCAGGGTTGTGGTTACCTCACAGACTGCGGTGATGTTGGCGTACAGGCTGGTGGTGTTGAGTGCCAGAAAAAACTTTCCCCTCTGTTCCCAGTCACATTCCATGTAAGACTCCGGGTCACAGTCGATGATGGACTTGTAGATGGACACGCACTCCTTTTCGTGCGGAATGTTTTCCGCCGGGTAGAAAGTCAGGAAACCGTAGCACATTTCATCGGAGGTCCCATCGCCTTGAAAGGTGGTGGAGGGCTTGTCAGTGGATTTAAAGTGACATGTCGTCCGGATGACATCCCCTGGCTTGACTACCACCGGCTCCTGGAACCTGAGATGTGACATGGACACCGCTACACCACGTGACTAGAGGAGGACGAGGGGACGTGATGATGTCATAGAGTACAGGGCACAGGACAGTAAGTAGTTGTAATACAGGAAAATACAGACTTTGTACACAACATAAGGAATATAGGTTTAGGAATATATATATAGGTTTGAGAACAGTTACGCTTAAAGTGGTTTCTCTTGTCATGCCACACCCGCACGCAGGTACAGACACACATACACACAAATTGTTTTATGTCACAAGCAAGTTATAAAAAGTGTTTAAGAACGTCCGGGCCTCAACCGTTTAACAGTGGGAAGTACTAATGTCTAATTACCCAATTAAATACCTAATTAATGTGACCTGAGTAGCTAGCGTACATGTGGAGCGTTGGGTTGTCGTAGTTGTAGGCGGGGTCCTTGGCCAAGTACGTCAGCATCTGGCCGTCCCGATGATGTTCCAGGTACATGCTCTTACCTGAACATGTGTACAAACACGCAGACAGAGTAAACAGACGGTTGAGTTGTTTGAGTATCCTAACCTGACAGACCGACCGACAAAATTCACATCCATCGACATTTTTGGTGGATTTCAAACAAAGAGACATTTACCCAAGTAGTGCATGTGGTTGACTGCCTCGGTGATGTAGATGTCGCCGTGGAGAAACTGCTTGGTGCAGGTGGCCGTGCAGTCGGAGGTTGCTATGGTGAGGTCAGTGAATGGAGGAATCTCCAGGTAATTCTGACCCGTCATCAACATACCCAGGTTGTGAGGTCGGAGGTTAGGGGTGTAGTACAGGGTGAGTCCAGAACTGTCCACAAAGTCTGACCGCAACAAGGGGTTGTTCCAGTGATACTGGAGGGACAGAGCAAAGTAAGATTTGTTTTCACTTTTCAAGAAGAATACAGTTTACAGTTGCAGAAAATGCAGAAAAATATCTTAACATGATCAGGAGCTATGTACATTTATCACACATAGTCTATGGGAATTTGATTCGACAACGAATGTTCCTGCCATGTTAGGAGGGGATCAGAGACATAATATACATATAATGTACATAATGTTATTAGTTATCACCACACACACATCGCTTCACTCTGCACTGTTTACAGACTAGAGCACAATAAACCACAATATACATATTTCTGCATCTGGGAAAACACAGACAGCTGAAGTGAAAAGCATAACAGAAAGAAACAACTTGTACTCAATTATTCGTGAATCACTAGCAACAAACTATGTTACAAAATCAAGCTCACCAACCTCTATCATCAACGTTTTGTAACCGTTGGCACCGACTTTAAAACCTGCCTTCGGGTGGAAGCACTGACCGCTCAGCCCCAAGGTCCACGCACCTATGATGTCACTGCAGCCTCCCATGTTGCACGGGAATGGTTGTCTACCTCTGCCACCATCTTTCAAAAACAGGTAAACAGATGCCGGTGGATGTCTGACTGGACACAGCGATGAAAGGCGCACCCAGTCCCCAAAGTCCACGAACACCATCTAAGTTCCAGCTCTCAGTGTTTGGTATTCAAGTGTTCAATAGCAAGATCCAATGGTTCAATTCTAAACACATTAAAGAACGACCAGTGTGTGTGTGTGAGAGAGAGAGAGACAGACAGAGAGAGTCGGTGTGTGGGTGTGTTCTTGAGGGACTCCGTGGACAAACACTCTATACGTTAGTTTCTATTCTTATTGCCTCAGACGATAACAAAAATAAATATAAATATTGCAAAGTATCAGACCCTTTGGCTGTAATTCCAAAGGAACACAGATTAACTTTAGAAAAAAATCATTCTGAGGTTTTTGAAGTAAACATCAGCAAAATTGAAGCCGTACCGCCACGACACCCGAACAGCAGCATGTGGTGCATGACGTAGCTGTTGTTGATGATCGGGGTGGTGGCGATGATGTGGAAGTCGGTGGTGTCGTTCTCGAAGTCGAAGAAAGAACACATGTAGGTGGTTTCCTTGGCAGGCACTGGGGTCAGCGGGATGCGCAGCTCCATCTTGCGGACATCCGCTGCAACAAAGTTTAATGACAGAACTAGTGTGTTGTTATCAAATATCTAAACACGCAGCTGTACGGATATTGCAGTTTTAATCCAAATTATAGAAGGAACTACTTTTTGTAATATTTTCTGATGTGAACTGTCATGTGGGTTTTATGTGCCCAATGGCTCAGTTTTATTTCCCTCTGCTAAGTTCTTTTAAGAAGACAGTGTGTTTGTTTACCTGTCGTGTTGAGGTGTTCACACACAAACTGATCGCTTTTGCAGGCGTCGGCTATCCAGTCTCTCTGAGATGTGTACACCTCACCCGGGGTGGCAGGGACTGGCTTCGTCTGGCAATGTTCGCTTTCCATTGGTTCGCATACACCTGTAGTGAAGGATGGCAACTAAAGTGAGTTAAAGTATTTCTATTATCTTTGTATTGCTAATTACAATATTTTAGTCAAATCTTCTTCATCATCCTCTTGGTACTGCTATAACATTGTACAGACTCACCTGGATGGGTAATGCCGACAGTTCTCTCAGGTGTGGTGCCACGTGTCCAGACACACCTGGGGTCCCCCAGCTCCTCGCCGTTAGTTTTGCCATCTCCATCAGAGTCTGCCTGACACAATTCTCTTGTCCACACCTGCAGAGGACAAGATAATGAGATATTTTGTGACATATTTTTTTATTTCATGTAATAATTAATTACGACAAAACATTAAACATTTGTTTCAGTGCCCACAACTCTCCAGTGGCTTACGAATAAATTCCCTGTCCTGCCTTTCTAGAGACATAGTTAAGTATTTCATTTGCATTTTAATTTGAAATAAAATAATTTGTTTCATTCATTGTGTCGGGTACCTGTAGTCACATGAGTTAACGGTTAGGGTGACAGTAAAGAGTAGAAGGCAGCAGTACAGTCTCTCGCGTACCATCGCCACAGTTACTCCAAGAAAGACAATCACTCACGTGACCAGCCTTTTGGAACGCTACTCCAAAAACGTTCCTGGAGCCGCCACCCTGACTGTTCAGGTGGCCCACCCCGTGCCACAGGTAGTTGTCCTTACACGGGTGGGGCACCCTCACCCCGTTGGGAATGCGGTCGCTGTAGTCCTTGAACCCGGCGACCCATGAGACGAGGCCAAGCAGGATGACGAGGTGTCTGTGGACAGAGCAAGAGTGACAGTCATCTTTCTTTTCGAGCTCTCACTCCAACCCAGTGTTTATTTGAATTTTTGAGAAGAATCCACTGGTTTAGAGGAGGGAGAAACAAATAGGAGACAGATGACAAGATGTCATCACAGCGGCAGGAAAGAACAAGAGTTATCTTTTCTTTTGCCCTCTCGTATCACAGTCCTGTTTCATTGCTAATTTGAAGTATTACAGAATGTTCCACTCTCAGTGTTTCCAGAATCTGACCCCTACAGAATCCGGGTCTGTCTACTCAAGTGAACGAGCAAAACAATGGGTCGGTGAGTGTGAGCACTCTTGCACTCAACAAGCCATCCCATAATGAGGACACTTTGCTGCTAGAGTTCAACATTTGGTTGTTTATTCCTCTACTCTTCTACTCCAAGTCTGCTTTGGCATCACAACCGTCCTCTTCCCCTGAGGGTTGGTGTCAAGTGCCTGGCTGCCAATGGTGTCAACTGGTTTGTACATGGTGTCCTTTGTTGCTGGCTCGCCATCAAACACCATTTCTTCCCCCTTAGTAATTAAGGAACACGTCGTTGGAATACCAGGAGATGACTAAGTAATTTTACAAACAAAATTACAAATGAAGAAAATCGTCGTTTTCACTTCAAACATTTTAAAAAATTTAAAGAATTTTTATTAGAAATCAGATATCCAGCCTTATGAAATGCACTGTCACCGAAAACCTGAAGGTCCTGCAAACTCTGATGTCAACCTCTTGAAATGTTGTTGTGATTTCAACTCCCATCACATTCGTAGCAACATTCACAGCAACAAACCAAAGGGAAGTGAAAAAGAATTGTCTATTAAATCAACTTGCCTCGCTACCATTGCAGTCCTTGGTGTTGGTCCCGTCGATTTAACTCTCTCTTCCTTCCTTCCTTCTCTGTCTGCAGTGAGCTGAGAGTGATGTTTCTATTTTTGAGATCCTCTTGTTTACAGGGTCACGTGCCTAACGAGTAGCGGTCACGTGGTAGTATTGTATTCATGTGCCAAACCCTCAGCCCATGTTACTTGGTACACATCCCTCCCTCCTGTCAGGTTTAAAGGGTCTTCAGCACTCTTGACTAATTTCACTAATTTACAGTGCACAATGTCAAAGGGCAGAGTTCAAGAGCAGTTCATTGTCTTCAGTCTGTATGTATGACAGCAAACTATCTCTGACTCATAATTTATTGCCCTGATTACTTGACTCATATAACGCAGATAAGTGCAGTTTACCCTAGTTTGCAAATGTAAATTAGTAACAGATATATATAATAACAGATATATATATAATAACTGGTTATCTGGCTGTTAAGAGAAGGAGAGATAAGCATTAATAATTATCGCTTGTTTTTACAAGTGCTAATACTTGTCGGAAAGGGACGAGGTATGAGAAAAGTTTTAAAATTATAACTGAATCGTTTGTGCTCATTACTTTTGTCTTATTTTTTTTTTTTTTTTGATGCCATTGTAATTTTTGTAATTATTTCAAATGTGAATTATTGGAGACAGCGTTCACATGTCTATGGCAGTCAGCAGAAGAGAACCAAGATTGGGTTATTTTAACTACTTTATTTTTTATGTCCATGAAAAGAATATTTAAACAACGAAAAAGAATGATTTATTCCGACAATCCATGAATGAGACACAAAGATTGTAAAAGGACTCAAGCACAGTTTTTAAAAATGCTTCTTAATCATTCAAACTTTCATCCAAAATAGTAGAAAAGAAATATTCTGTGCACACATTATACAGAATGATAAGACGCATCATAAGACTGCCTTCAGGTGATAGTTCATACATAATTAGATATTTATAGATATAACAAACAACATTACTATATCCTTCAGCAATCCTGCATTTGTCGATGTACTCCACAGTCATCACTAACAAAGGGAGGTAATTGATGAAGCAATGATCCATTTACCTCCCTTCCCTTCCAATGACTTATAAAGTGCTCTTCCCAGATAAACAGAAGTTTAATTTGGAAGGTCAAGAAGGTCACAGGTCAAGTTTAAAGTATTCAGTTGTAGCTGTCATCGGGTGTAACTTTCATGGTAAGACTTCAACTACACTGCTAGCAGTCACACAGTGAATAGAGAAACATATCATTAGATATTTTCTTGTTTAATAGACTTGTGCAGTTTACATTTCTACTCATAACATTTTCGTTTAATTATTTGCTTCTCGGCAGTTTGCTGCTCAGCTCCACAGCCAGATGCCGGACACAGACGCCGTGAGGGCGAGTAACAGAGAGGTGAGCTCCATGTTGCCGGCACCAGACAAGATGGGATTTCTGGGATCTGCTCCTACAGGACAAAAATAGAAAAAAACATGAATGTCCTCGTCTGCCCATGCGCAATTATTTCACAATGTCGAGGAAGTAAACAAACACAAACGCTATAATAAAAGCTGTTTCCTGTAAAACTTCTGAAGAGGAAGCTTGACAATACCTGTCAGACTGTCCTTGTACAGCTCCACCTGGCAGGGTAGGATGTTGGCCAGCAGCGTCTGTCCCAAGGCATTCTGACTGAGGACACGATACTTCAAGAGCTCCCAGGAGTCCTGATGCTTCATGCAAGGCTCCCTCAACATGGCGGCCGTGATCGCAGACTTGCATTCGTCGGTACACACTCCGAACGGCTGGAAGGAAAAATATCATTTGGATTTGTCGGTCTGATTGAGGTATGGGTCATGGGATATCCGCTAAAACGTGCAACTATCGTCTCTGGAATTCACAAAATGATTCTATGACCGGTCGTTTACAACATGATTCTGAAACCAGGTAAACCGTCAGAGAAGCCTGTCGCTCCTACCCTGCAGGCTCTAGTGATGTCTTGGTAGACAGTGGTCGTGTTGAGATATTGCGCCGAAAACTTTGTCCTCTCTGCCTGGACACATCCCATCTGAGTTTGTGGGTCGCAGTTGATGACAGTTTTGTACATCGACACGCACTGCTTCCCAAGCGGCATGTTCTCCGCTGGATAGAAGGACAGGAAGCCAAAGCACATCTCGTCAGGAGTTCCCTCCCCCCAGAAGGTGGTGGTGGCCTTGTCCGTTGACTTGAAGTGACACGTAGTCCTGATCACATCCCCAGGCTTGATCACGAGCGGCTCATCGAATCTACAGAGTAGGTAGGTATAACATAACACAATATTGTTCACCGAGTGAATTCGGTTTGGAGATTTGGACTAATTTTTTTAAACTTCAATTGAAGTTCCTAAATAAAGTTCCAATCTGTAAGGATGTATTCCAAAAAAATCTGATGACAAGAGTGTGAGTTGTGTAAATATTGTAAATAATGAGAGTTGATAAACTGTCAATACTGTAACCAGTAGAAGAATTAGAATGTAAATATTGTTATGCATCTGAACAATGTTCTTACTTGAACATCAGTGGACTGTCGTAGCTGTAGGCAGATTCCTCTGTGATGTATTTCAACAAGCTGTTCTGGCGATGATGTTCTATGTACATGCTCTTGCCTAAAACACAAACAACAACAATATCAATCATTCTCATCGACGATCGAGGTCGTCCTCATTAACTGATATTGCAGAAATAACCTGGCGTCATTCGCATTGAGAAATGAGAGTGAAGGGAGATTACCCAGGTAGTGCATGTGGTTGATGGCGTCAGTGACGTAGATGTCGCCCTGGAGGAGAGTTCTGGTGCACGTGGCCGTGCAGTCGGACGTTGCTATGGTGACGTCAGTGTAGGGAGGGATCTGCAGGTAACCTTGCCCAGTCATTAAAGTACCCAGGTTGTAGGGCCGCAGGTTAGGGGTGTAGTACAGGGTGAGTCCAGAACTGTCCACGAAGTCAGACCGCACAAAAGGATTGTTCCAGTGGTACTGGCGGCAGAGTTAATGATGGTTAGCATGGAGGATACACACATTTAAACTGTCCTCTGGTTCCTTCTCTGTTTTTATAAACATCATCATCAGTTAGCCACCATTCTAGTAATTATTGACAGTATCAGTATCAAGACATAAACATGAGGTCACCAAGTGAAATTTAAAGTAATCTGCAAACAAAATTTAACTCTTCCAGTCGTATTCTGAAGTTTGCAGTAACGATCGTCAGCCTGCTGCCTCATGAACCAAACCCAGATATTAAAAAAATACTGATTTCTGCTTTTGATCTTCCACATCAAGTGGTTCTGTGGATAATGGATATTTAGACTGGCAGACGACAGATGATGTATGTAAACAGTAATTATTCTGATATTGTTGTTACAAGCACAGGGTCTCCACAAGGCTGTTGTCTATCACCCCTGTTGTTTATCATGTACACTGACAGCTGCAGAAGTACAGAGGAGAACAGCTTCCTCATTAAGTTCTCTGATGACACTCCATCGTTAACTCTTTTGCAGGCACATAAGAAAGATCATGGTAATGCCTTAACAAATTATGTACAGTGGTGCTACGAGAACTTTCTGGAGTTAAATGTAGAGAAAACAAAAGAAGTAAACACAGACTTTGGGAGAATCAAAGAGAATCGTGTTGCTCCCAGTGTGATACACAGTAAACCTGTTAAAATTGTTAACCCTTTCAGGTACCTGTGAACTATTTCTGATTGCCAGCTCAAATGGAATTTAAACACCGAACACATTGTTAAACGTGGGCAACAAAGAATCTACCTTCTTCGTAAGCTCAATAGTTTTTCAGTTAAACAAGCGATCTTAGGCCGTTTCTACCAGTCGTTTATTGAGAGTCTTTTATATTTTTCATTTGTATGCTGCTGTCGCAATCTCTCTGTCTATGATGGGAACAGTGTAAACAGTATTGTCTACATCTGTTCTAAGATAATTGGTTTTGGACAGAGGAATTTAGCTTCTTTTTGTGATCAACAAACAGAAAAGCTTCACGCATTTTGTCTATACCTGAACTTGTACTAACGAGAGAATTTGTATTATTAAGCTCAGGTAAACGATATTCCATGCCAATATGCAAAGTAAAAGACACCTGAAATCGTTTGTGCCATCTGCGGTCCAGCTGCTCAAACTCAGATGAAGTGTCAGTGGTGTGTGTGATGTTGTAGATGCGCACAGGATTATTCTTGATGCAAGTTAGTAATTTGTTTATAGTATCTGTATATAATATTTGCCTCCTTTCACGTGCTAACGTATATCTTAACGCTGCACCTTGCGGAGACCTTGTTCTACTTTATTTTAAACTTTACTCTAACTAGAGCACCTTCCCATGACTAAATTGCCCACTGGGACAAATAAAAGTGATCATTGTCATTGTCATTGACCGACACTGATTCGAATCCACTGGGTAAACGTACATACACATACACATGAACTCAAGCTCAAAAGCCGCCAGTACTTAAGCATGATACCTCACCTGGAGCATCATCCTCTTGTAGCCAGTTGCACCGACTTTGTAACCCGCCTGAGGAGACAGACAGTTGCCGTTGAGTCCCACTGTCCAAGCGCCGATGATGTCATTGCACCCTCCCATGTTGCACTCGAACGGTTCTCTCGCTGCACGGCTGCTGTGTTGCGAATCTATGATTGTAAATAATCAAATGCTTTGTCAATGTCTATATGGTTAGAGAAGACAAGTTCGTTAATCACAAATGTTTCTTCAACTTACTATCAGGACACCCGAACAGCAGCATGTGGTGCATGACGTAGCTGTTGTTGATGATCGGGGTGTTGGCGATGACGTGGAAGTCTCGAGTCACGTTCTCGAAGTCGTAGTAGGCGCACATGTAGGTGGTTTCCTTGGCAGGCACTCGGGTGGGCGGGATGCGCAGCTCCATCTTGCGGACGTCTGCTGAAAGGAATAAGAGAGGGTAATAATGAGAAAGCTGAGAAATGCTGCCGTGCATAGTAAGAAGCCTAGAAGAACAGCCACCAACAAACCAGATCCAATAGACACTGGCAGGTACATAAGCAATTTGTTTGTAAGAATGTTTGAAGTCAGCACCTGTTGTCTTGAGCTGTTCACAGACGAACTCGTCGCTCTTGCAGGCGTCAGCTATCCAGTCCTTTTGATATTTGTACGCCCCTCCTGCCGTGGCCGGCACTGGCTTCATCTGGCATTGCTCACTGTCAAGTGGCTCACAGATACCTGTCATTACACAGAAACAACTTACACTGACTGATTAGCGAAGTTTGTACTGCAGTCGGTTTGTACCAGTGAACTGCATCCCAAATGTACAACCATCTTTACAAACCCACCCTTTGATGAATCTGTCCATGGTGCAGAGAGACCTACCTGGATGCGTGATGCCAGTAGTTTTGTCAGGTGTGCTTCCACGTTTCCAGACACACCTGGGGTCCCCCAGCTCCTCGCCATTTGTTCTGCCGTCGCCATCAGAGTCTGCCTGACACAACTCTACTGTCCACGTCTGCAAAATAGCCGTGAAGAGTCACTGACAGGGGGACACGTGCTCACTACATATTTACATATCGAATCATTTGAACATATGTACATATCGCCGGCAATATTCTGGACACGTTGCAGTATGAGTCGCCGAGTCTGTTCACCTGAAATATCTGCTAATACAGTCTTACTACAGTCTCGACCGACTAGAATATTACAGTAGCTGAGTAGAGACCGTTTGTCGCAAATGTCCTGTTAATGGTGCTCCAGCATCAATAAAGCAATGAAACAGCATTTTGTTACTGCTCGGAGGATTCTTTAAAAGATATATAAAACTCTCTTTTTCGCATATTTAATATAAAAACAATTGTTTGTAAAGCTGGTATTTGATGTCATACAGCAGTTTTCATGTGTACTGTAGGAGTTTTTTGTTGAGTGAGTTCAAAATCACTCACGTGATTAGCCTGGGCGAAAGCCAGACCGAAGACGTTCCTGGAGCCGCCGCCCTGACTGTTTATATGGCCCACCCCGTGCCACAGGTAGTTGTCCTTACACGGGTGGGGCACCCGAACTCCGTTAGGTATAAAATCTTCGTAAGTCTTGAAGCTCCATACACACGGCAGGAAGCAAAGAAGACCCAGGACAAAGGTTTGTCTGAAACAAGATTGAACACGAAGTCGATGAGAACAAATCATAAAACTTTTATATACACGGTAAGTAAATAAAGTTAGTGTTTTAAAAAGGAAGGGCGGGAGGTAAATAATAATATCAGATAAAGCTTTGTTATAAAGGAACAAAAATTCAGGTCAAGACGACAACGCAGGATCTGCTGGTGAAAGACACGAATGACGACAGCCATTCGTCAGCAGCCAACGAATCTTCTCTCATACATCTACTAAGCAAAGTTTTTTTTCCCTACATTTCCAATTAAAAAAATATTTGTTTGAACTCTTATCTAATCCCTTCGGGTAGCCTTCAGACAAGACCCTTTACCTATATGTCAAATGAGTCTTTGAGCTAGGCGAGAGACCGTTTAAAGAGGACAACATTGTTTCAGCAGACGCCACGTGAGGTCTGTAAATCATATTCAGAAATTATAATAGGTCCTTGATTACAGTTTAAACAATTTAAGTTCTAAGTGTCCATGCTGTGCTATGGGTCTGACACCAGAATGAGATGGTAAATGTTGCGATTTGCTTTCCCATCTTTAATTCATTATGAACCATATTTTAAAAATATATTTTACAACTTGTGGACTGATGAAAATGATTTAACTTTGCCCTGTCGCCGGAAATGAGTAAATATCCAAAATTTCATACCTCTGAGACGAAGGGAAGGGGTGAAAATTCTATTAACAAATTTCAACAAGATTATTAAGTTAAATAAAGTGAGTTAAATAAAAATGTGTAAAAATAGCATCTGATTATACATAACCTGTTTTCGGTGTATTTGAATTACTTTTCTCCCTTATTTTCCCTTATTAACTTTTCATTTTTTATTTCAATATACCTTTGAACTGTTTATCTCTAATTCAATTTTTAAACTTTGGACTTAGCGACACTGAGAGGAGCATCAAGGTGTTGGAGACCAGGTGGCTGAGGAGGAGGCAGAGTACAGAGAAGACAACAGCAGTGACTTGGTACGAAGCCCGGTCGCCTCACATCTCTCTATGCCCTCCTCCCAATGACAGGCACCAGTAGAGGACGAATAAATAAATACAAATATATTAATGTCGGGCGATAAATTTTGCTTATTTTCATTATGATAAAGTTAAAGAAATCAGGAAACTTGCCTCTTAGTCATCCTGAATGTTGCAGTCTGTGTCAGCTCCTGTCTTCTGCCACCAACTGTCTTCCAGTCAGTGCTTCACTCCATGACCGTGCTGCAGAGCAAACTGAAGCTTTTGTATGTGCCGCTTACTTTGACATGTCACCTGCCCTGATTTTATATTTATTTGTATTCAGGTCCCGTGTCTTTGCAGGCCCCCACTTAGAAGTGTTTGACGTAGGGTGGACCGGGTAGTTGAAAGTGAAATTAAAGACCTTCTATTGCGCAAGTGTCGTACATGTTGCTGACCCACATACCCGGGACTTGTGTCAACACAGCCCCTCCGGGTGCTCGCACTGGTTAGTTTACCTCCATTACATTTTCTACAGGTGGCTTGCCTTCATTTTCCCTGCCTTGAGTGTAGACTATGTTGTAGACTTTCAAGCAAAGTTGTTAAATAATGTTAAATAATCCTACAACCTCCAATAAGATTTCAGTACAACGGCTACGTCATAATGCTAGTGTTAACTGCCACTCTGTACAGCTGTTTAAGAAAAAAATTATTTGTTTCCCTTTTTGTTCATCAGGTTTGTCAGTAAGTGTTAGACCACAAAGAACAGTGTGTTGCTGTTTTGGTTTGTTGTTTTTTTAGCTGAGCTAACCGACAAGCTGGACTGTCATTGTCATAACAACAATGCATTGCGCCAGACCAGTGACCAGTGTTCAGGAGAACCAGCGTGTGACCCAGCACATGATGTACCCGGGTATCAGTCGCTGTATTGTAATGAACCGTGCAAGAAGGCATTTATGGTGTACACGTGTGGTCGCTGTTCTGAAGGAGGTACTTGCGATCAGGAGATTGTTTAGTGTCATGTAGAGCTGGATATCAGCCGCCATCATGGATTAGACTATCCACCACTGGTACGGACAGCGCAGGCTGCAAGGAAACGTTCGGAAACTGTACAGAAAATAGTCCTTGTGATATCTGTACAGGCAGTTGTGACAAAGGATGTGCTGCAGGGTACAAGCTACCCTTGTGTAAATATTTTTGCAGCAATATTTTTCTATTCATGAGATATCGACATCAAGCAGGCTGAACACGGGTACTGGCTTCTGAGTCATTACCCACACTATCTACTCCAGACCCTCTTGTAGGCTCAAGTATCCCAGAACTTTCAGATTTTTTTTTTAATTGTTGACTGTCATTGTTCATGTTTATATTTGTGTTTCTGAAAATTTTGCTTTTGCAACGTTGTATTCAGTTACAACCAGTTAGTGCTGTGTCCCTGAAAAAATTTGAGAACTAGACTGCTGTGAAAAAAATATTTTTGTAAAGTGTATTGAAGTTTGCCCATAGGGCAGGGATAAGGCCATATACAAGCAAAGATTAGTAGCAGTAGTAGTAGTAGTAGACTCAATCATATAACAGCAAAACCTTGCCATACCTACTCTACCAGTGCTCAAAGTCTGTAAATCTTGCTGTTAACCGAGATAAATCAAATGTGTTATTTTTTCCAATGTTGTTGCAGTGAAAATGGTACTTTGGGAATTCTTCTTTAAAATTGTGAATGTCTGTCAATATTTAGCCCACTATTTTCTCCATTAGGTTTATTGTTACACAAGCATAACTGTACAAATAAAGATGGCAGTTATCATTATTCTCAAACTGTTCAGGCACCTAACTTAGGTTTTTCCCCAAACATTTTGATTCCCAGATTATCTGTATCCAACCAGTACAGCAGGCAAATGATAGGCTCGCCAGTTGTCAAAGTCATTATAAGCAAGCAAACTATTATGGGATGGCTGGACTGTGAATTAGATTGAGCCGTCATGATTGTGAAGCTAGCAGATTGTTGTCATCGCATTCAACAGTCCGTCCTGTAAGAATTGTAAGTGTGGTAACTTGATTTTCAGCGAGTACTGTCCGACATCAACCAATCAGCCTGAAGAGAGTTGCCGATGTCTGACAATTGTTTATACCTGGGTCCCGTTGACTGGTGTGTGTGTTGCTGGGTTGTTGTTTTTTTTTTTTTGTTTTTTTTTTTCGTAAACGTCTCAGCACGAACTTGTATTACTGACTGCTGGCAGACAATTTTTTCTAGTTAACTACTAAAACGAGGCAGATGTGTACAAAGTTTCAGGTTTATTCACATTTCAGGTTAACTAAAACGAGGCAGGTGTGTACAAAGCTTCCGGTTTAGTCATATTCATTGTTACGGCTCGCCGAGACTAACAGCGGAGAACTTCACAAGAGGCTAAACGTTGGTCTCGGCAGACAGCAGTCCACCTGTACACATCGGTGGTCTCGGTGAAGTGACAACTTCGGAAACGTGACGTCAGCGACCTTGACAGTCAGCCAAACCTCGGTTTGAATCATTCCAAGCTATGAACCTTGTTATGGCGCTAAAGTGACCAACGCTTGAAAACTATGACGGGCTGCATAAAGGTAACTGTGACAGGCTACATAACTCAGGGCACAACATCCATGACACTTCAACAAATTTTGGCCGCCAACAAGCGACACAGTGTAAACATGTAAAGTAGGTCAACAGACAACATTGTGAGTATAGTATAAGATAGTGGTTATGATACACACTGTTTGTTTTACATGTACTGCGTTTGAACCTCCGGTTATTTTGTGTTTCATTTAGGAATTTTTTCTTCTCTAATATAAACCATTCTCTGTCAAGGCGTTCATGAAGACACATTGATTGTCCAGCAAAACCACATAATCTGTGTAAAGTCTTATTGATGGACATTCACCTAATTGATTAGACTTACATGTGATTAAAGCTCAGGTTGGGTCATTCCAGCAGAATTCGAGAAATAATTTACATCAAACTCTTTTCAAAAACTCACATAAAAATATACAGTGATATTCATCCCCATTATCATTAAGATGATTCTTGTTTACACAAACTTACATTGTACAGAGTGTAATGTTCTTAATAAATTTTCTTCTCCTAACTTCGATATTATAATTACGCTCAAATCGAAGTTTACATTTTTAATGCACATTAAAAAAAAATAATCGAGTTGTTTATTTTAAATATCTGTCCAAATATTTATTTCGTCTTGGATGTCCACTAGTCGTTGCTCAGCCCCACAGCCAGATGCCGGACACAGACGCCGTGATGACGAGTAACAGAGAGGTGAGCTCCATGTTGCCGGCACCAGATGACCGAGTGTGATATCTGGTATCTGCTCCGAAGTAACATAACAAACAATAATAGAATAAGACTCTTTAATAACAAATCTTTCATATCTCCGTTCGTTTTTGCTGTAGCCATAATCGTAAGAGGTAGAGGCAGCTCACTGCTGATGAACACGGGGTTGTTAACACAAGGACAGTTTCTATGGTCACAGATTGCCAAATCGTGTATTTTTCCAGAATAGTTAACAAATCTGAAAGCTTTTGAATATGTCAAGCAGGCTTTTCATTAGATGGGTGAGACTCTAGTGGTGTAGCCTGTACAACCATTGTCTGCTCATGCGCATTGGCTGATAGTTCAACCTAGAGACACCTCTCCATGTTAAACACACTTTCATGTAAAATAAAATTCTTATGAAGTTTCTAAAGAGAAACTTTGACAATACCTGTCAGACTGTCCTTGTACAGCTCCACCTCACAAGGCAAAATGTTGGCCAAGAGCGTCTGCCCCAAGTCATCGTGACTGAGTAAAGAATACTTCAAGAGCTCCCAGGAGTGCTGATGCTTCATGCAAGGCTCCCTCAACATGGCGGCCGTGATCGCAGACTTGCATTCGTCGGTACACACTCCGAACGGCTGGAAGGAAAAAATAATTTGGGTTTGTCGGTCTGATTGAGGTATGGGTCATCATATATATACTAAAACGTGCAACAAAATGAACTATTGTCTCTGAAATTGAAAAAAATGATTCGATGACTCATTATCTACGAAATGATTCTGAAATCAGGTAAACCCTTAGAGAAGCCAGTCGCTCCTACCCTGCAGGCTTCAGTGATGTCTTGGAAGAAAGTGGTCGACCTGAGAAATTCCGGAAAAAACTTTCCGCTCTCTTCCTGACCACATCCCATCTGTGTCTCTGGGTCGCAGTTGATAATTGTTTTGTACATCGACACGCAATGCTTCACAATCGGCATGTTCTCCGCTGGATAGAAGGACAGGAAGCCATAGCACATCTCGTCAGGAGTTCCCTCTCCCCAGAAGGTGGTGGTGGCCTTGTCCGTTGATTTGTAGTGACACGTGGTCCTGATCACATCCCCAGGCTTGACCACGAGCGGCTCATCGAATCTACAGAGTAGGACAACACGGAGATGAAGGAAGCAAGTGTTACAGCAAAGTGTAGGAAGTTCTACAGGCTAATTAATCATCATAATACTAATGTGTATCAGCTTACAACCTCGTGTCGGCAACATTCAGCTGAAAACAACTGTCACCTTCAAGGACAACCCAAGTGAAAGATTTTATCTTTCTCATAGGGTTAAGTTCATTTTAAAACAATAATTCCCAAATTATGAGTATGCAATTATATTTCAAGACATAAGCCTTCAACTGTGTCATGTGACTTGTGCCATGCATCAGAGTTTGTCAGTAAATAATATTTATGTTCGCAGCTAGACATTTCTTTGAAAGCTGTTAAAATGTGGGACAGGAGAATCCGTGTCCTCAAACTTAGAGATGTACAAGTTCTTCAGGAAGTGGAATGTGTTTTTCACCTATTTACAGCTAGAGTGCCATCTGTGTGTCACGTGGTTGATATTTTTACAGTAACACGTGGTAGTGTGTCATAAAAGGCGGGAAAGTCAACGAAATGCGATTATTGTACTTGTTATAACTGGCGTAAATACCGTGAGATGTGAAAATAGTGTAAATAATGTAAGTTCTGTAAATATTGTAAATAATGTGAGTTGTGTAAATATTGTAAATAATGTGAGTTGTGAGTTGTGTAAATAACGTAAAAAAAATGTGACTTCTGTAAATATCGTAAATGATAAGAGTTGTGTAAATTTTGTAAATAATGTGACTTATGTAAATAGTGTAAACAATGGGAGTTGTGTAAATAATGTCAATACTGCCAATACTGTACTCAGCACAAGAACTAAAAGTACTGTAAATATTGTTATGCATCTGAACAAAGTTCTTACTTGAACATCTTCGGACTGTCGTAGTGGTAGGCAGATTCTTCTGTGATGTATTTCAACAACTTGTTCTGGCGATGATGTTCAATGTACATGCTCTTGCCTCAAAACACAAATAACAACAACAAATAGTAATCATTATCATCGACGAAGTCGTCCTCATTAACTAATATTGCAGAAATAACCTGGCATCATTGGCATTGAGAAATGATAGTGAAGGGAGATTACCCAGGTAGTGCATGTGGTTGATGGCGTCAGTGACGTAGATGTCGCCCTGGAGGAGAGTTCTGGTGCACGTGGCCGTGCAGTCGGACGTTGCTATGGTGACGTCAGTGTAGGGAGGGATCTGCAGGTAACGTTGCCCAGTCATTAGAGTACCCAGGTTGTAGGGCCGCAGGTTAGGGGTGTAGTACAGGGTGAGTCCAGAACTGTCCACGAAGTCAGACCGCACAAAAGGATTGTTCCAGTGGTACTGGCGGCAGAGTTAATGATGGTTAGCATGGAGGATACACACATTTAAACTGTCCACTGGCTCCTTCTTTGTTTTTGTAAACATCATCATCAGTTAGCCACCATTCTAGTAATTATTGACAGTATCAGTATCAAGACATAAACATAAGGTCCCCAAGTGTAAATTAAAATGATCCGCAAAACAAACATACCTCTTACAGTTTTCTCCTGAAGTGTGCAGTCCCAATCTTTAACCTACAACCTCTTGCACCAAACCCAAACGTACAAAAAATACATAAATAATACTAAATGATTATCTACATTGTACTCACATCAACATAACCTTTACACATAGGTCAGGGTTATCTTCCCAACCAAGTGATGGTTTCTCCGGACACTGACCGACACTGATTCAAATCCACTGGGTAAACGTATGCACTCAAGCTCAAAATCCATCAGTAATTAAGTATGATGCCTCACCTGTATAATCATCCTCTTGTAGCCAGTTGCACCGACTTTGTAACCCGCCTGAGGAGACAGACAGTTCCCGTTGAGTCCCAACGTCCAACCGCCGATGACGTCACTGCACTCTCCCATGTTGCACTCAAACGGTTCTCTCGCTGCACTGTTGGTGTGTTGTGAATCTTTGAGTGTAAACAATCAAATGCTTTGTCAATGTCTATATGGTTAGAGAAGCACAAGCTCAGAGGTCACAAATGTTTCTCCCACTTACCATCAGCACATCCGAACAGCAGCATGTGGTGCATGACGTAGCTGTTGTTGATGATCGGGGTGGTGGCGATGATGTGGAAGTCGGCGGTGTCGTTCTCGAAGTCGAAGAAAGAACACATGTAGGTGGTTTCCTTTGCAGGCACTTTGGTGGGCGGGATGCGCAGCTCCATCTTGCGGACGTCGGCTGTAAGGAATGAGAGAAGGTGATAATGATAAAGCTGAGAAATGCTGCCGTGCACAGAAAGAAGCCTAGAAGAACAGCCACCAACAAACCAGATCCAATAGACACTGACAGGTACATAAGCAATTTGTTTGTAAGAATGTTTGAAGTCAGCACCTGTTGTCTTGAGCTGTTCACAGACGAACTCGTCGCTCTTGCAGGCGTCAGCTATCCAGTCCTTTTGATATTTGTACGCCCCTCCTGCCGTGGGCGGCACTGGCTTCATCTGGCATTGCTCACTGTCAAGTGGCTCACAGATACCTGTCATTACACAGCAACAACTTTACACTGACTGATTAGCGAAGTTTGTACTGCAGTCGGTTTGTACCAGTGAATTGCATCCAAAATGTACAACAATGTGTACAAACCCTCTCTTTGATGAATCTGTTCTGGGTACAGAGACCTACCTGGATGCGTGATGCCAGTAGTTTTGTCAGGTGTGCTTCCACGTTTCCAGACACACCTGGGGTCCCCCAGCTCCTCGCCATTTGTTCTACCGTCGCCATCAGAGTCTGCCCGACACAACTCTACTGTCCACGTCTGCAAAATGGCCGTGAAGGGTGACTGACAGGGGGACACGTGCTCACTACATATTTACCGAGAGATAAGATCGCCGGCAATATTTGGACACGTTTCAGTCGCTGAGTCTGTTCCCCAGAAATATCTGCTAATACAGTATTGCAACAGTCTCGACCGACGATCATTTTAGAGCAGATGAGTAGCAGCCGAATGTCGCCAATGTCCTGTTAATGCAGCTCCCATCTCAGTAAAGCAATGTAACACTCTTATTTTTTAATTCTCGGAAGATTTTTTTAAAATGCATAAAATCTGTTTTGTTGCATGTATAATATAAAAACAACTGTTTGTGAGGCTTGTATTTAATTTATACAGCCGTTGTCCTAGGTATTGTAGGAGATCTTTTATTGAGTGAGTTTAAAATGACTCACGTGATTAGCCTGGACGAAAGCGAGGCCGAAGACATTCCTGGAGCCGCCGCCCTGACTGTTTATATGGCCCACCCCGTGCCACAGGTAGTTGTCCTTACACGGGTGGGGCACCCGAACTCCGTTAGGTATAAAATCTTCGTAAGTCTTGAAGGTCCAGACACATGGCAGGAAGCACAGAAGACCCAGGACAAAGGTTTGTCTGAAACAAGATTGACTGAGAAGTCGATGAGAACAAACTATAAAACTTTGAAATACACGGTAATTAAATAAGGTTAGTGTTTAAAAGAAAGAATGGGGAAGGCATAAAATAATTTCACAAAAAAGCTTTGTTATAAAATAACGAAAGTTAAGGTCAAGAAGTCAACGCAGGATCTGTTAGTGAAGGACACGAATAATGGCGGCCATACGTCAGCAGTTACTGGACTTTTCTCCTACATCTACTATGCAAGCTTTTCCAGACATATTGGAGACCAGCTCCTCTTCCTTCTCTGGCTTTCCTTCTCTGCTAGACTAGTTTCCACGTGAACTTCTAGAACGCAGGCAGAGCACTTGTTTGTTTGTTTGTTTGTTTGTTTGTTTGTTTGTTTGTTTGTTTGTTTGTTTGTTTGTTTGTTTGTTTGTGTTTTAGCCCTTCATAGTTTCACAGCAACTAGGGCTATATCACGGCTGGCAAAACACAAATTCACTTTAGGTTTGACTCTCAACCTTAAGAAGAAGAGCAGACGATGCGAACTCTCGCGTTGATGGAGGTATAAAAGCTCAATCTTTAAGATTTGTTATGCTTTCAGTTTATTGCCTGTAAGTCGTGTGAAGCTGAGGTCGAGGACCCATGCCAAAAAAAGAAAAAAAAAATGTGACTCAATAACAGATTAATAGCTCAAGATTGCTACCGCGGTTCAGGATATTAAACTGTAAAAAAGTTCGACAATACCTGACAGCCCATGAGGACCCATGCCAAAAAAAAAAAAAAAAGTAACTGGAAGATTTATAGCTAAAAATTGCTACCACAGTCCCGGAAGTCAAACTGTCAAAAGGTTCGACAACACCTGACAGCCACAACTTCGCGAGATGCTAAGAGTTGGTCTCGGCAAACAGACAGCAGTCCACAGATGTCCATCCGTGGGTCCACTGTGTCAAAGGTGTCGCCCCTGTCACTTTGCAAGCTTTGAACTAATCTATTTCTGTCTAGAGAGGATGAGTTTGGGGCTAACGTTTGGGTAACCACTGTCGCCATGGTAATGTGCGCTCTACGTCACTGGCTGAGCAAGAGACAGCAGATTGCTGCAAGTGGAGTGTTTTGTTTTGACTTGTGATTTGTTTTTGCCTTCTTTAATTCGATATGCACTGTATACAATTTACTTCAAAAATATATTCTACTACTTGTGGACTGCTGAAAATGATTTAATATTGTATTGTCACCGGAAATGAGTAAATGTGCAAAATTCATACCTGTAGGGCGATGGGAAGTAGGTGAAAATTCGATTACAAAATTTCAACAAGACGGACAGACGTAGTGTAAAATAAAAATGTGTAAAAATAGTGTCTGATTACACATGTATTTGAATTACTTTTCTAACAGATTTTTCCTAATTAATATTTCTTCTTTATTTTAATATACTTTTAAACTGTTAATCTCCAACTTTTAAGCTTGTTTAAAATTGAATTTGTACTTGTTAATAAGCAAAATATGGCTATGGGGAAGTGTGAATAGTGACATAACATCAGGTTTACTACAATCTGTACAAATTCTAGTAGAACCAGTCCTTGTGTGAAACGTGGACTTGGCGAAATTGAGAGGAGAACCAAGGTATTGGAGACCACGTGACTGAGGAGGAGGCTGCGGATCTCGTACAGAGAAGACAACACCAGTGACTTGGTACGGAACACGGTCACCTCACATCTCTTCATGCCCTCCTCCCAATGACAGACACCAGTAAAGGACGAATAAATAAATAAATATCAATGTCAGGCGATATATTGTGCTTATTTTATTATGATAAAGTTAAAGAAATCAGGAAACTTGCCTCTTAGTCATCCTGAATGTTGCAGTCTGTGTCAGCTCCTGTCGTCTGCCACCGTCTGTCTTCCAGTCTGTGTCTCACTCGATGACCGTGCTGCCGAGAGAACTTAAGCTTTTATTGGTGTCGCTTGGTTTGACATGTCCCCCGCCCTGACAGCAGGACTGTTTTAAAAATTATTTGTATTCAGTGAATAAAAGATCACGTGTCTTTGCATTCAGTGAGTTAGAAGATTTTAATGTAGGGTGGATCGGGTAGATTTTATGTGACCAAGTGTTCACAATGCTCTTTTTTGAAAGTGAACGTAAAGACCTTGGTTGCGAAAGTTTCATACATGTTGATGAGACAAATACCTGGGCGCGGTGTTAGCACCAGCCCCTCCAGGTGTCCACACTGTTTACCTCCATTACATTTTCTAGAGTTGGCTTGCCTTAATTTTCTCTGCTATGTAGATGAGTGTAGACTATGTTGTATACTTTTGCACAATTGTTAAGTAATGTTTAAAAAATCGGTACAACCTCAAATAAGATTTCAGTAGAATGGTTAGGTCATAATGCTAGTGTACTGCTTTCATGCGATAGCGATCTTCTCTCTCCATCTTTCCCACACTCACTCACTCACTCACTCACTCACTCACTCACTCACTCACTCACTCACTCACTCACTCACTCACTCACTCAACTGAACGGCTCCTGAAGCACGAGATGGCAATGGCTAGAGAACCGCAAACACCACCTTTAGATATTGTATCCAAGGTCCCAGTGGTCTTAAACAAGGAGAGTTAGTAGCCTGGTACATTTTACATTGTTTATAAAGGCACCAACGAAAGACATAAATGAGTTTGGGAAACAAGGTCTTTAGATAACACCTGACCCTGCTGAGGTAGTATTTTACTTTTTGGTGATAACGATGTTGGAGTGTTATCATTTTCCTAGGAAGATACTTGAAAATATCGACATTTCCAGTCCATCGCTGGATGGTCTCAAAATTAAAAATACAGGAAGTGAATTACAAATAGTTTCTAGCTCTGTGTGCAGTTAGTGTGAGTGTGCAACAATTTGTATCACGGTGTGAGGTGCGGAAAAAATGTGGAAACTACTCGTTAGCAACATGTCACCCTGGAACACCGGATTCTGTCCAGCTGGATATCGTTTGCTGCGCAAATTGTTCAAGGGAACCAGCGTGTGACCAGGGACATGGGGTGAGCTCAACGGGTGGTGTACCCGGATATCAGTCCCTGTATTGTAATGAACCGTGTAAAAAGGCTTTTATGGTGCACACGTGTGGTAGCTGTTGTGAAAAAAGGACTTGCGATCAGGAGATTGTTTAGGGTCATGTAGAGCTGGATATCAGCCGCCATCATGGATTAGACTATCCACCAGTGGTACGTACTGCGCAGGCTGCAAGGAAACGTTTGGAAACTGTACAGAAAATAGTCCGTGTGATATCTCTACTGCAGTTGTACAGAAAATAGTCCGTGTGATATCTCTACTGCAGTTGTACAGAAAATAGTCCGTGTGATATTTCTACTGACAGCTGTGTAAACATTTCATCTCGCAAAGTCTCTTAAGTGCCCTTGCCTTTTTTTCCTTTCACACATTTGATGTCAGATACCAGAATACTAATTACATTGTTTCTTTTATTTACAATGCATTGAAAATAAAAAAGTTGTTGATTTAAGTCCTTGACAGTTACAAGTTTTTATAGAAATCTTCACGCAAGTTGATTAAATTACATGATTTATGGCGATCAATGATTAGATAAATCATAGTGTTGCCGATGTCTGACACTTGTTTATACCTGGGTCCCGTTGGCTAGTGTGTGTGTGTGGTTTTTTTTTGTTCTTGATTTTTTTTCTAAACGTCTCAGCACGAGCTTGTATTACTGACTGCTGGCAGACAATTATTTCTAGTTAACTACTAAATCGAGGCAGATGTGTACAAAGCTTTAGGTTTATTCACATTTCAGGTTAACAACTAAATCGAGGCAGGTGTGTACAAAGCTTCCGGTTTATTCACATTTCAGGTTAACAACTAAAACGAGGCAAGTGTGTACAAAGCTTCAGGTTTATTCACATTTCAGGTTAACAACTAAAACGAGGCAAGTGTGTACAAAGCTTCCGGTTTAGTCACATTCATTGTTTAGGCTCGCCGAGACTAACAGCGGAGAACTTCACAAGAGGCTAAGCGTTGGTCTCGGCAGACAACAGCCCACCTGTACATGTCCGTGGTCTCGGTGAAGGTACAACTTCGAAAGCGTGACGTCAGTGACCTTGACAGTCAGCCAAACCTCGGTTTGATTCATTCCAAGCTATGAACCTTGTTATGGCGCTAATGTGACCAAACCTTAAAAACTATGACGGGCTGCATAAAGGTAACTGTGACAGGCTACATAACTCAGGGCACAACATCCATGACACTTCAAACAAATGTTGACCTCAAACAAGCGACACAGTGTAAACATGTAAATTAGGTCAACAGACAACATTGTGAGTAATATATGTATAGTGTAGTGATCATTTATTTTCGATGCTTGTTTTTCGATGTACTGCGTTCGAACCTCGGGTAATTTTTGTGTTTCATTTTGGGATTTCTTTTTCTCTAATATAATCCATTCCCTGTCAAGGCGTTCGTGAGATCCATTGAATGTCAAGCAAAACAACATAATCTGTGTAAAGTAGTATCGATGGACATTTACCTGATCTCATGCATTGATTAGACTCACGGGTAATTAAAATTTAGGTTTGGCTATTCCAGTATTCATTCCCCTTTATCATTAAGATGGCATTTTGTTTACACAAACATACATTTTTAGTGTAATGTTCTTATAATTTATCACATATAGAAGTTTACATTTTTAATACACTTTTTAAATAAAATTATTTTTTATTTTAAATATCTATCCATATATTTATTTCGTCTTGGATGTCCACTAGTCGTTGCTCAGACCCACAGCCACATGCCGGACACAGACGCCGTGATGACGAGTAACAGAGAGGTGAGCTCCATGTTGCCGGCACCAGATGACAGAGTGAGATTTCTGGTATCTGCTCCGATATAACATAACAAACAATAATAGAATAAGACTCTTTAACAAATACAACAAATCTTTATGTTAGAGGGAAATTGCACTTAAGGAGGAAAAAACGAAGTATTAAAAATACAAATAATTTCTAGGAGATTTTTTTGAATTTCATATCTCCGTTCTTTTTCGCTGTATCCATAATCGTAAGAGGTAGAGGCAGCTCACTGCTGATGAACACGGGGTTGTTAACAGAAAACAGTTTCTATGGTCACAGATTGCCAAATCTTGCGTTTCTCCAGAATAGTTAACAAATCTGAAAGCTTTTGTATGTGTCAAGCTCGCTTTTCATCAGATGGGTGAGACTGTGGTGGTGTAGCCTGTCAACATTGTCTGCTCATGCGCATTGGCTGATAGTTCAACCTAACGACACCTCTCGATGTTAAACACACTTTCATGTAAAATAAAATTCTTATGAATTTTCTAATAAGAAAATTTGACAATACCTGTCAGACTGTCCTTGTACAGCTCCACCTCACAAGGCAAAATGTTGGCCAAGAGCGTCCGCCCCAAGTCATACCGACTGAGGGAATAGAGCTTCAAGAGCTCCCAGGAGTCCTGATGCTTCATGCAAGGCTCCCTCAACATGGCGGCCGTGATCGCAGACTTGCATTCGTCCGTACACACTCCGAACGGCTGGAAGGAAAAAATATCATTTGTGTTTGTCGGTCTGATTGAGGTATGGGTCATCAGATATCTGCTAAGAATTGTAACAGAAAGATGATGATTTCACGGTTTGGCTTATAAATTAACTTCTCTGAAATGTCTCAACATGATTCCATTACTCATTATCTATGAAATTATTCTGAAATCAGGTAAACCCTCAGAGAAGGTGGTCGTTCCTACCCTGCAGGCTTTAGTGATGTCTTGGAAGAAAGTGGTCGAGTTGAGATATTGCGGAAAAAACTTGATCCTCTCCTCGTAACCACATCCCATCTGTGTTTGTGGGTCGCAGTCGATCACAGTTTTGTAGCTCGACACGCACTGCTTCCCAAGCGGCATGTTCTCCGCTGGATAGAAGGACAGGAAGCCAAAGCACATCTCGTCAGGAGTTCCCTCCCCCCAGAAGGTGGTGGTGGCCTTGTCCGTTGACTTGAAGTGACACGTGGTCCTGATGACATCCCCAGGCTTGACCACGACTGGCTGGTCGAATCTACAGAGCAGAGTGAGGTGGGTGGATTTACAGGAGAAAATATTCCTCGCTGAGTGCAATTAAGAAGCTACGGTGATGAAGGAAGGAAGTGTTACAGCAAAATATAGGTGGCGCTGGTGTGTGACGCCATGATGACTAAGCACCTCAACAAAAGCATCATACTTACAGGAGAAACCTCATCTTGGTTAAAGTGAAGGTTTCAAATACTCATGCATGCAGTTATTTGTAACAGATATGATCACAGAAGTAGAAATGTAGCGAGTGTCACGTGACTGTGCCATGGGATCTCAGTACTGAGCTCATCAGATACCTACAGCCATTGTGCTTGAGAGCTAAACCAATCAAAAATTTGTAATTAATGCATTTTGAAATTACTGTAAGTAGTGTAATTATTGTTTCTATCTTAACGATTCTCTTACTTAAACATCAGTGGACTGTCGTAGCTGTAGGCAGATTCCTCTGTGATGTACTTCAACAGGCTGCCTTCGCGGTGATGTTCTACGTACATGCTCTTGCCTAACATAAATAACAACAATAGCAATCATCATCATCGACGAGCTATTTTTATCTAATTCACATTGCATAAAGGATATGGAAGATAATGTCAGTGAAGGGAGATTACCCAGGTAGTGCATGTGGTTGATGGCGTCAGTGACGTAGATGTCGCCCTTGACGAGAGTTTTGGTGCACGTGGCCGTGCAGTCGGACGTTGCTATGGTGACGTCAGTGTAGGGAGGGATCTGCAGGTAGTTTTGCCCAGTCATTAGAGTACCCAGGTTGTAGGGCCGCAGGTTAGGGGTGTAGTACAGGGTGAGTCCAGAACTGTCCACGAAGTCAGACCGCACAAACGGATTGTTCCAGTGGTACTGGCGGCAGAGTTAATGATGGTTAGCATGGAGGATACACACATTTAAACTGTCCACTGGTCCCTTCTCTGTTTTTATAAACATCATCATCAGTTAGCCACCTTTCTAGTAATTATTGACAGTATCAGTATCAAGACATAAACATAAGTTGACCATGTGCATAGCAAGAAAAGTCTTCGAGGTATCTTGATGCAGAGAGAAGGAATACCCGTTTCCAATCGTACAGTGGTAAGTCACAAAGGATTTTTTTTTGCATAGAGTATCACATCCAACCTGCAATTGCATATACATTCGCCCACATAAAAGTACTCATACAAGCAGTCAGTCATAAGTACTATGCCTCACCTGTAGCAACATCCTCTTGTAGCCAGTTGCACCGACTTTGTAACCCGCCTGAGAAAACATACAGTTGCCGTTGAGTCCCACCGTCCAAGTGCCGATGATGTCATTGCAGCCTCCCATGTTGCACTCAAACGGTTCTCTGGCTGCGCGGCTGTTGTGTTGCGGATCTGTGGTTGTAAACAGTCAAATGCTTTGTCAATGTCTGTATGGTTAGAGAAGCACAAGCTCAGAGGTCACGAATGTTTCTTCCACTTACCATCAGGACACCCGAACAGCAGCATGTGGTGCATGACGTAGCTGTTGTTGATGATCGGGGTGTTGGCGATGACGTGGAAGTCGGTGGTGACGTTCTCGAAGTCGTAGTAGGCGCACATGTAGGTGGTTTCCTTGGCAGGCACTTTGGTGGGCGGGATGCGCAGGTCCATCTTGCGGAGGTCGGCTGGGGAAAAAAGGAAAAAAACAATTTAACAGATGTCAATTCAGCATAATCACATAGTTACTGGGAAAACGAACTTTGGTCTGCGACAGGCAGGCGTCGCAAAAACTACAAACGATGTGTAGGGTTGGTGAACGGTTGTCAAATTTGACCTACATGGTAAGTGCACTTTTATCGTACAAGTGTTGTTCAGTTATGTCGTGTTTGCATCATCAGCTTGAGGAAAATATTCCACATTCTTTTATTAGAGTTGGTTATTACTTCTTTTGTTTACATTTTCCCGATGTTCATTTCCATTCATCTATCAATCATACCAATAATACCAACAATAATGTGTTTATGGGTAGATAGTCTCATAATCCAGAAGCCTCGTTTCTACCTCATGTGACTGGGATTCACATGAGTTTATTTGTGACAATCTCTGTAGTGATCAGCTTGCACATACCTGTTGTCTTGAGCTGTTCACAGACAAACTCGTTGCTCTTGCAGGCGTCAGCTATCCAGTCCTTTTGATATTTGTACGCCTCGCCTGTCGTGGCCGGCACTGGCTTCATCTGGCATTGCTCACTGTCAAGTGGCTCACAGATACCTGTCATTACACATGAACAACTTTGTAACTTTTTTTTACCATTTTGTTCAAGCTGAAAGTCCAAACCCTTCAGATGTCAGCAAGCTGAACCAATGAAAGTGACCAAAAGAAGACTCTTGTACTCTTGTAGTTATCACGTGACAACACTTCCATAAATCTTTTCACTGTGTAGAGATCTACTTGCAGGAATGTTGTGAAGGTGTCAGGACCTACCTGGATGGGTGATGCCGGTAGTTTGTTCAGGTGTGTTGCCACGTTTCCAGACACACCTGGGGTCCCCCAGCTCCTCGCCGTTTGTTCTGCCATCGCCATCAGAGTCTGTCTGACACAGGTCTACAGTCCACACCTGAAAAGGTTCGTAAAGAATCCTCTAATGTCATCTCTCTTCTTCACATTGCTGTATTGTGTACAACATATGGCAGATGACTGGCTCCTGCAATCATAGAAAATCTCTACATCGACAGTTCTGCTTCTGTTCTCTGTGTGAGGCCAGCAGACAGCAACTTGTAGTCGATGATGGAACAAAGCTGCCCTGACATGACAGACTTTGTGTTACTTTTCTTATTATTTATTGTTTATTTTTTATTATTTATTTATTTGTTTTTTCATCGTCCAGGTTTTGAATTTTCTTAAAATTGGTTGCACGTGTACTTTGTCTAGTGTTGCAGATACAGTGCTGCCAGTGACTGTCATCGTGGCTGATGAACTTTCCGACCAGCACCTCATCAGTTTGAGGACCACTAAACTCCTAAATTGTTTGATGACTGGAGGGATAACGACTGCACAGTTGTTGCTTTGTTTTGTTTACCCAAAATAGTAACTTTTCTTTCAGAATACATTTTTGCTTGATGTAGAATAATTAAAATAAAACACCACGAAAAATTAAAATAAAATAAGAAAGAGGAAAAACAAGAACATAAAATGGAAGAAAATTCCAAACGTTTGATACCCGAAACCGTTTAGCCGGATACGAGGGTTATTAGGAAATGTTTCCCCTTGAACTCAGTCTTCGAGGAGGGTCATATATGTAAATGAAGTCAACAAGTACAAAGGACTCCTACAGTCACAATAACAACATGCTAGGGTTCCCAGTTTGTATTCCTTACTACTCTTTACAGCACAACAATGAGCACAAGTTTCTTCTGACCTACACACAGAGCTGATGTTGGGTGCAGTGATATCGCTGTCTGTTCACCTGATATTTGTTCTGAGTAAGGGACTGGGTGGGTGTGTGACTAGGTAGGTGAGCGGGTGGGTGAGTGAGTTCAAAATGACTCACGTGATTAGCCTGGGCGAAAGCGAGGCCGAAGACGTTCCTGGAGCCGCCGCCCTGACTGTTTATGTGGCCCACCCCGTGCCACAGGTAGTTGTCCTTACACGGGTGGGGCACCCGCACTCCGTTAGGTATAAAATCTTCGTAAGTCTTGTAGCTCCATACACATGGCAGGAAGCAAAGAAGACTCAGGACAAAGGTTTGTCTGAAACAAGATTGAACACGAAGACGATGAGAACAAAGCACGAAAGCTTTACATACACAGTAAACAAGAGACTTCTAGGTCAAGAGAGAGAGAACAGAATAGTTTAAAATAAAGCTTTGTTATACAGAAGCAAAGGTTAAAATAAAAAAGGCAACGCTGGATCTGTATCAGTTAAAGAAGACCAAAAAAAAAAAAAAAATGGGCTCCATGCTTCAGTAGCTAATTAAGCTTGTCCTCAATCTTGTAATTAAGCATGGTCCTTTCTTAGATGCCTAATATTAAAAGAAAAATACTTTCTTTGAAGCTAAGAAACTTCAGATAAGACATTGTAAATACTTTTCCTGAGCCCTGTACCTTATTCAACAAGAGAACAACATTCCTTCGACAGACAGGTGAGGTTAGTTAGTACTTTGTCTGTCCAGAAGCCACAATAGATTATAGATAGGTAAAGCAACTTCATCCTTAGAAGCTGTTATGAGGATCACAGGTTAGTACAAATATACTTATCTCAATGTAAGTATTCTTAACACTCACCGACCAGCTGCTGTCATAGTGAACAATGTCTCCACTGGACTGTGAAATTCTTAGCTTTAAATCTGAGGCTTGATACTTGAGGCTTTACAGTCACGTGACTAAAGGCACGCGTGTACCTATCCCATCCGTACCAAAGTTTGTACTTATTGCGTACACGCGTGCCGGGCTATTATTGTATCCTGTTGTGGTTCAAGGAATACAGGAGTGCGGTACAGTAAACAGAGACACAGCTTACAAAGCAGGAAATAAAGTCGTGTGAATGAGAGTGAGAGTGTGAGTGTGTGTGTGTATGCGCACGCATGTCAGAGTGAGTGTATGTATGACGTACATAAGGGACAGGACTAAAGTGCGAACAATAATAATATGAGTAATATGAATAAGATATGTGACCGCTCAACATAAAGAAGCTTTTTATCTTGGTGTCCGTCAGCCATGACTGTCTCGTCACGATCGAACAAGAGTAAACAACAGTAAACAACAGCAGGCACGATGTCGTCTTACTCATTTCCTCGCCACAATGAACAGATGACAAACAACTACTCACTCATGTCTCATCTAGTTGGAGTCGATTTATTTCCAGACGGACTTAAGGTTCATGGCAACCTGTGTTGTAGTCGCATTGTGTGAAGCCGGCTTACTAAGGTTGGATTGCTTACTAAGAAAGCAAAGGGTGTCAAGCATCGTATACACAATTCTACAGCTCTACATATAAAGTTCTAGGGTTATAGGTCATAGGTCATAACAGTTTTGCAGATTATGTAACAAGCATCATGTAGTTGCCAGCTTCCTCCTGTACGCGGTCCTTTAGACTGAGGGTGTACAGAAAAGCAAATGTGTTTCACGCTGACCTTTCACCTCATCTTTCTACAACAATTTCATTGACAGTCATCGACCTTCAGCCTGACCATTTTAACTGCTTCTAAATGAAGTGCTATTCTCCTCCCCCTCAAAAAAAAAAAAAAAAAAAAAAAAAGGAATGACAAACAGCGCCAGAACTACAAAACAATAAACCTAAACAGCCAACAAAGGGTAGAGTACAAGTCTGTACAAGGCCCCCGTAGTAACGGTTGTCATGTGTGGACTCTGCTCGCCGAGACAGAGAAGAGAACACTCGAGAACAAGAGGCTGAAGAGGCTGAAGAGGCTCGGATGTCGTACAGAGAATACAAAAGCAATGACTACACTAAGCACACACTGGCAGGACACCGGGAACGTGCAACAGTCGAGGGTGGTGTGGTTTGGTCACGTGACCCAGCACATCACCTTGTCCACGTCATCGGCGGACTGCTGCAGGCCACAACTCCTACAACTGTTGCGACATGTCGTGACCACGAAGCCAGGGAGTTATCTTTCCTGGCGTATTAATGATTCAAATTGTTATTTAGCCTTATTACAGTTTCCGTTTCCTTGGAACACCAATCTATTGAACACAATTTAAAAACCTGAAACTACATTAAAACGTGGAAAATCTTATTTTTGCTAAATTGAAGGATTTTGTTTTGCGATCCATAATATTTTTTCAGTATTATTGCATTACTTATTTATCCAGTTTTCTTTATGACTGTATATCTATATATGACGTTTTTCATTTCGGTCACTATAATTATTTAAATTATTTTATTCACTTTCCAATGAATAAAACGAAACCAAATTAAATTGTATCTATTATTTCAATTTATAACATTTTATTTATTTTTATTTTTTCTTTATATTTCATTTTAGTATTTTTATTACTCTTTATTTTTGTTTTAATTTCATTTTTTTATTTCTTTAGTTTTTTTATCCCACATATATTTGTAGTTTTTTGTTTGGTTTTTTGTTTTGCTTTTTTTTTTTTTTTTCGTTCTTGTTGTGTAGTTGCTCTTAAACTGAAAAATAGATGCAAAGTGAGAAAAGCGTTAAATTATAAAACTGTAAAGTAGTCATGTATATCATGTATAGAACACCGCTTTCGCTATGATGATTTCCGCAGCTCTTTTAAAATAGAAAACAATAAAATACAACAACTGATATGGACACTACGCTCTGACTAGTCGTGATCGTTGTCAGCAGCAGATGGAGTGGTTATTGTCTCCCCCTCGCACAAATTTTTGCAGCAGAGTTACTTCAATCAAAGTAAACTCCACTGAATTTTTTTAATGAAAAATAAGTGCACTTGACATTTTGGTAGACACCTGTATGTATTATGATAATGTTGTTATATTTTATTATGATAAAGATAAATAAGTAAAGAGACTTGCCTCTTAGTCATCCTGAGTGTTGTGGTGTGTGTCAGGTCTGCTCCTGTCTTCTGTAGCTCTCTCCAGTCTGTATTTCACTCGATGACACACTGGGTGTCGGTGTCGCTTGGTTGGACGTGTCACGTGTCCGGGTGGCAGGCCTGCTTTTATAATTCAGTGAATAAAAGATCACGTGTCTTTGCAGGCACCCAGTGAGAAGTGTTTGATGTGGGGTGACTGGGTGTTGCAATAAGTTCGGCTGGACAATTGCAAGTCAGTTCTCAAGAACTCATGTTGTACAAGCATCGTACACTTTGCAAACACGTGGTTTCGGTGTCAACACCATGTGACCTCAGTGTCAACACCATGTGACCTCAGTGTCAACACCATGTGACCTCAGTGTCAACACCGTCAGCTCGAGGCTGATCTCTCTTAGTTTTCGTAAATTAATTCTCTTCTTGGTAGACATTTGTAAACCCTGTTGTGTACTTTTAACAGCTGTTATATAAAGTTCTGACTAAATATAACACTATTCAGTACAACTCTCAACTAACAGTTCTTTACAAATATATTATTACAAGTTTTACATTACATTACAAGTTACATTATAATGTAGCTAGTGTCAAATACTTGTGTGTCACTTTGTTTAAAGCACTTCCTTTAATAAATGCTCTTAAATTTTTATCCCAATGATTCTCTATGACTAAGTCTATCACATGATAGGTTATTGCCCTAGGGCACCCTCTGAATGTTTCTTTTCTTTGAGCATGAACTCTGGGAAATTCCGGTTCATGCGTATTTTTAAGGAACGAGCGTTCCTTAAAAAGCGGAGGGCACTCGCGTACCTACACCCGACAGATCCTTAAATAGATACCCCGTCACCTGAGGCCAGGGTGCACTCAGGCCAGGGACAATACAGCCAAACCCACCTCATACATAGTCATCTGTCATGTGGTGGGAGTCCAGGTGGGAGTACAGGTGGGAGGCGGGTAGGGGTGGCTGTGACGTCTGCGTTACGTATGGGGAGACCACAGTCCCACGGTCTTTCCTCAGGGTGTGATTGTTCCCCACTTCATACCACGAGGGTATGGCGAGAGAGAGTCAATACTTGCTGAATTTCACAATCGTCAGCCCCGTCTCGCTGTCCTGGGGAGCGCTTGTCCTTTCTCAGTACACGCAGACCATCGTAATAATAACAATGGAGGTGTAAACATACGTACTATCATGTCCCCTAGGTCTAACCCTAGGGCAGCCAGCCACATGTGACTCAAAAGTGGAACTGATGAGTCATGCTTGACGACACTAATGTCATCTCTGACAGCATTAATCTCATATCTGACAGCACTATTGGCATATCTGACAGTACCAATGCCGTGTCTGACAGCACTAATGTCATGTCTGACAGCACCAATGCCGTGTCTGACTAATGTCATGTTTGACAGCACTAATGTGATGTTTAACCGAACTGTTGTTCTGTCGTTGGTGGGGAACTGTTGCCAATGTAGTGACATGACATTTTACCTGGCAGCAGTGACTTCAATACAACTCAGCTTGTTGTGTACAAACACGAATATCTGTTTTATTTAGTTTTCTTGCTTTAGGTCATGTGAAGTGTCACAGAACCTTTACTTTCTTTTTTAAACCAATTACATAGTGAAGAAACAATTTAGTTTCAGTTTCCTATAATATTCTTGCTTGTTGTGAATTACTATTTCATTAATCTAATATTGTTTGTTCTTGACCTTGCTATAGCCAAAGCAACTTACACCTTGTTTCCTCCTAAAGGTAGGTTCGTGTCCCTTACTTCGGGTGTCACACACAGAAAACAACACATTAACGGCAGTAAGAGGAAATATTATTGTATTTTTCTTGGTCAAAAGAACATGTCACAGAGCAAGTTTCATCCCCTGGTAATGAAAGCAGAAATAATTCTATTGTACCCTAGGTGGTTAATGCGGGGTATGGGTTTACAGTTGACAGATCCTGAAGCCACTAACCCTGTCATTTTCTCCTTCCCTTCCCAGTCTTTTATTTTGCTTGCTCACATACAAAACACTATTGTTGTGGATATAAGCAAATGTGTTTAGCTTGTGGTGGGAGGCCTGAAGACAGGGACACAGCATTTGTGAAGGTAGTCATTCACCTGTTTACAGACACCTGGTCAGTTGTGATCACGTGGTACTCAGACACATGTCTGTGGGCGTCCTGATGTTGTCTTGGAGGGAATCCACCACTGTTGTCATCATCCCACGAGAAGTGTTTACATCCCGTTGTACGGAAACACAAACCGTTCTCTCTGTTCAGCAAGAAATTCACAGCATCTCTCACACCTTGTATGTGTTCATGAAACTACCGCCAGAGGAGAATCGACCTTCGTGGACCGATTGCTGGACTTCTCACCTGCAGGGTGAGGGTGAGAGAGTGTGTGTGTGTGAGAGAGAGAGGGACAGATATGATCATAACCCTATGATCACAGACCTATGCACGTCTGAACAAGAAAATCAGTTTGGTTTGGGCGCTAGATGTGACCTCTGACCTCTGAAAAACTGTACTGGCCTGTTTCTGACCCCATGTCTCACCACGACGAGGACAGGACTTTGTAAAGATGACATCTCACATGACTGGGCTGAGATGTTTGTGTGTGAGAGAGAGGCTGAGTGGAGTGTGAATGGGTAGACTTATTAGTGAAGCTCCTCCTGTTGGTGCCACACTGGCTGGAATGGCCGACACTCCTGTAGAATGTGCTCCGTGGTTCTACATTTGGTGAAGATGACGAAATTATTTATGTAATGTAATAAATATAAACTGAACATGTTTAGCACTCGTAGGTCATATCTACACACAAAAAAACTTCAAGTAACCTTACGACCATAGTTTCATTAAACAAAACAAAAAAGAATTTTGTGAAAAACTGGTTATTGTAGGATTTTATACAGGGTGGGCCACCTCAACATCGCCTGTCTACCTGGAGTGTATCACATGAGGCGGTTTACTTTCACGTAAGTCACCCTGTGTACGGAACACAGTATTGTAAATACTTTCAAAAATATGGGGCAGCAGAGTGAGGACAGGTCAGGTTCCTGAGCTCAGTGATTCATTCTGTTTGTCGTCTGCTGCCTTTGCACGCGTCCTTGTTTCTGTGGTTAGCAAGTCAGGTCACATGCACCATTAAGGCATGAATGGTTTTGAAAGGTTTTGTTGCAGGAGGAGATTACAGCTTCCTTCTTAAGGAATTAAACGCTTATGGCGTTCAGAAACTGAAGTCTAAGGATTTTGAAGTGAAGCTGTATTCTTCAAACTAAAGTTACATAAACAGACACATTTAAGATTTATTATAGCTATTTGTTGTTCTCAATAAAATATACTTTAAGAGCATCGATCCTGGGAAATGAGATTCAATACGACTCAATATGATGAAAGTTGCTCCACCGTAGTTGCTCTGTACCTGTCCTCGCAAGCCTTCGTTAACAATTTTTACTTCAATGTGCTTATCTCCCCTCAAGCTGCCGTAAAACGTCTCAATATGGCGATGTCGTAAACAGGTGTATATACAGGTAGTCCTCGACTTACGACGGGGATCCGTTCTTAACGCAGCGTCGTAAACCGAATTTCGACGTAAGTCGGATCATACTTTCATACAGTACTGTACCATAATAACAGTACAGTACTGCAAACACTTAGCCTATCCAAACACCTATCCTAACACTGTACCCTACATAATTATCAATAAACATAAGTACAGTAAGATATTGTGCAGTACAGTACGCTTTGTTATCACTGTCGCTTTCATAGGAGCAGATCCTTTCACATGTTCAAAGATGCGATCTTTATCTTGATAATCGATGCGACAGTCGAACGACTAAGTCCTAATGACCTGCCAATTTCTGTTGCTGTTTCCTCCTTCTCAGAGCGGTCCGGTGGCGCAACGGTTAGCGCTGTTAGCGCCTGTCACCAATACAGTGAAGGTTGGCTGCCCTGAGTTCATTTCTCGTCTCGAGCACGCTGATCTTTCTCTGCACGTGGCATCTGTTTACAGGGCTGGCTGCTTGCCGTAATATAGCCTTAGCTGCTGACACGGCGTAAAACACCAATTTCCCCCCCCTCCCCCTTCTCAGATTGCCTTATGATATCCACTTTCACCTCCATGGTGATGGCCTTCCTTTTCTTTGATGCACTGACCTCGTAAGTCGGAATGAGCGTCGTAACCACGAAACGACGTAACTCGAGACCGTCGTAACCCGAGGACTACCTGTACTGGTTTCTCAGTCTCTCAAACAAAACTGTATGTTGGGTAACAACTAAGACAAGGGTCTGACAATGAAGAGATGTTAACTTTGTTTCCAAATAGCCTGACATAGGGGACATGGGAACTTCCTTTTTGTTTATTTGTTTATATTCAAGAAATTTCCACAGTAGCACAGTATGTCTCGCTGTTCTAAATGTCCCGAAGCCTGAATATTGACGTCCAAGCCTTTATGTCTGTTGCGTGTTTAGGCGAAGTGCATCATAGGAAAAATCTGTAATATTGTAGATACGACTAGTAAACAACGTTTTAATAATTTAGAGAAGATTAATGTATAATGTTTCCAATAATTTTGTATGTTAGATTGAAGAAAATAATGTAAAATGTTTCGGCATAATATTTAAGTTAATACCAACAGCGTCGTGGCGGGGGAGAGAAGAGGCTCTTTGCGGTTCACACGGGAGATTTTGAACATACGACTTTCCGTAAATAAATTTAAAGATAAGGTTATGAGATGAAATAAAATGACAAGAGATCCAATTTCTTCTTCGTCCGATCTTAACAGTTTAAAAAACTAAATCTCTGGATAAACATTATTGAAGATTTCTGAGCCCACGGTCTTGATGGGCCTTGATAGACGCCTGAAACCTTTTGTCATTAGGAAGGAAAAGTTTTGTCTGACTGTCTAAAGAGAGACAGAGATCGCGTGGGGTGCATGTCTCGCCCCACCCACACTGTGCAGCACGCACTCGCGGCACAAACGGCGCCTGACACATGATCGCCCAGCCGTCATTCAGGGGAGATAATTAGCGGAGTTAAAAAAAAAAGCCAAGGGATGTAATCAGCAAATACGGGGAGATCACTCTCCGAGCTGTTCATGATTGTCAGCATACGAGATCATCAAACAAAAGAAGCGCACATGATGGGAAAATTTGTTTCCTGTTACCAATGCTTGAACGTGCTTTCCTGTGAGAGGCGGGGGTCGTGGTGGTGGTGGAAGGTTAGCAAGCGCGCCGTTGGGTTCGAACTTCATGGCTTCAACCGCTGCTCTTTTTGTTGTGTGCCTGACCCTTGGGTCTGTATTCATGAAAAGAGGATAATTCGTTGTCAAAATCGTGGTCACGCGTCGTGTCTTGGTAGTTACAAAGGCGGTGTCCAGACTTTGCAGATGTTGCTGGCACCATAGTTATGAAGTCCTGACAAAAACTTCCAGTGGTAAAGTAAAAGTAATACAAAACCACATCCACACCATCAAATGGCAGTCGCCACTCTACATAACATTTGTGGATTTTGAGAGGGCTTTTGACTCCGTAGACAGGGAAACCCTCTGGAAGTTGATGCAGCACTACGGATTTCCACCAAAGTTCATTGCCATCATCCAGCAGCTGAATGAGTACTTGACATGCCAAGTGATCCACGACGGAAGCTGACTGACTGACCCCTTCGCAGTGAGGACTGGAGTGAGGCAAGGTTGTATGCTCTCGCCGACAATCCTCCTGATCGTCATAGACTGGATCATGGTACATTCGGGTGTCGACAGTGAGAAGGGGGGTTAATTACGGCTTACATTAAGGCTATTAGTGGTGTACGAGCAGCAGATGGCGTGTGTGGGAGGTGCTGTAAAGTGTCTTCATGTCCAGCAAAGTAACTGATGCGTCTGGCACGGGGCGCTAATTTTAGCTGGGAGAGCGGTCGTTATGGGGGAAGGGGCTAGAGGAGTTGAAAAGAACGGACAGAAACCAAAACGTCAGGCACCTGTCGAGCCACGTAGATAAGCGCTCGGCACTATTTTGTAATTTCGTAGGAGAAAGTAAAGCAGACTAATTCTGTGTGTGTGTGTTAGAGACACTGACGGGCTCGAAACAATGACCTTCGAAACGATGACTTGAGGAGCCCCAATCCGGGTTGTAGTTTCGCTTCCGCACACTAATCTGTTTAAAACATCTTTTTTAATCTTGGTTTTCGCTTTTTGAATAATAAAAAAAAATCTCCTGGCAAGCTGATTTTGAATGGCTTTCAAATAACAAGATAAAATCTGGAAATATTAAACGGTCTTTACCGTAAAAACTCGAAGCCTCTGTGCACGTGTGTGAACGTGTCTCCCCGCTACAAGTGAAACATTCACGTGGCTTTTGTGAGCTGATAACGCACACGTGGCGGAAATGACACACACACACACAAAATAAGGTGACGCGACAATAAAGAGCCCACGTCTACCTTCGATCGTTGGTGAGCGGAAATAGGAGTCGAGTCGGTCGAGCGGTCGAGTCGGCCCTAGACGCCATGAAGCTGCTGGCACAGCATCGGCAAGGAAAGAGCAGTTGCGGTAGTGACCCCTTGGCAAACATCCCCTGTGAGGCACAGACTTCCGCTCGGTGTTGATACGAACTGATTTTCCTGACCTCGCCTCCGGGCTTCGTGTCAATAGGGGGCACTCCAGCATCATTGTTTTCGAATCGGGGACACAGAACGGATATTGGTCAGTAGACACAGCAGTTAATAGTCTGGAACACTGCGGTAATTCAAAGCCATTGACTTCCTGTCTTTACGTATTTTTTCTTCTTCTCAGAAGTTTGTTTTTCTTGTCAACTTCAAAGAGTATAAGAGTTAATCTAGAATTTGTTTTCCTGTCATGTTTTCTTGTCATGAGTCATTGAGTAATGTGAGTATACATAATGACAGAAAAACGGGGACATATTTTAAATGTAATACATTACCTGGGGCCGCCACTTTGCTTTTTCCTCCTCCCTCCCTCCCCCCCCCCCACCCACTTCAATCCCCTTCTTGGTTCTCTTCATACGTTTGCTAATGTTATTTGGTTCCTCTTTGTGCTTTCTGTATTTGATTTTATTCTTCATTTAGTACGTTTGTTTGTTCTTTTATAGTTCATATGTTATTTGTTTGTTTTCCTGTCCCTCGTATGCTGTTTATGTTTCGTTCTTGTTCTTAAGCGCGTTATAAATTTTGAATTTTTTAATTATTATTATTTTTATTATTATTGTTATTATTGTTGTTGTTATTGTTATTATTATTATTATTTAAAATAAGTAACATTGATAGTGGAAGGATAAAATATGGGATGGAAGAGAAAATAAAACGGATTTTGCTGAAGTATTTACAAAGAAATATCTTGTATTTCGTTTCTGCGTTGTTTTGACTTAGTTGCAAGCTCGCGATTTGAGATGTTTTATGAGGAAAGTTTGCTAGATTGTGAAGAATTACTGAACGGATCTGTTCAACTTCAGTTTGAAATTTATTAAGTATAGGATCAATAAAAAGAAAATATGCGTAAATTCAAATTCAGTGTCTCTCCGTCGGATTTAGTCTCTCCCACCAATTGAGGGCCTTCGATCTAAGGGAGGCAATTCATGTCAAGCTATGACACTTTGTCCCATTTATAGTTAGCTCCCTTTACCTATTCACCGTGATTTTGGTCGATGGAAAAATTTTTTCTTAACCGGTAGATCTAGACTCCAATTTAAAGTTTTGCTTTGAAATGAAAATGAAACAGATTATTGAATGAATACTACCGTCTCAACAAAGATTTAAAGAAAAAAATTGAGGCATGGGTAGTTACATATAATTTGACTAATAATGGCAAGATCAGGCATTAGAGCGCAATATGACAATGGACTTGCCTATCTTACACAAACACAGGCACGAGTTGCACCACGTGACCCGAGTCAATAATGTAACAGAAACGTGAGCCCTTGGCCCCACCTAGTGTCGGTTACTACCCTGAATGAGGTCGGCGTTGCTGGTGTCGTTGGCATGTTCTCACTTATTTTGTCTCGGGCGTGCATGATCTTGTGGGCTAATTTTTATTTTATTTTCACAGCACACAAATTGTAAGGCAAACTGCTCACAACTTACAATATTCGTAATTTTTTGTTTGTTTGTTTGTTTGTTTGTTTGTTTGTTTGTTAGTTTGTTTGTTTATTTGTAGGAGAAGTGACAAAGAATTGTTACTTCCAAACCAAAGGCTTGACTGAAGATGCACGTACGTGTGTGCATGAGAGAAAAGAGATGGGTGTCGGTAAGGGATATATTTTATACTCATCTATTTTATTAGCGCTTTAGTGTGTTAAACATTGTATGTGCAACGTTGTGTGAGTAATGCTTTAGGTTCTATTTTGTACGCCTTCGCTAAAAAGCAGAATACTGAATCACAAGACAACCATTGAATCAAAGAACACATTTTTTTCAAAAAGAAAAGAATGGCTTTGATGTGCAAATGTCATTAATTATGCATGCGTGTGCATAGCACGTCTGCAGTCATGAAGAAGCAATAAAGCTCTTGTGTCATCTATTGTAACAAATGTTATTCGAACCGTGTTCGATTTTCGTAACGGCTGGCCCCATTGAAAGTCAAGAAGCAGGAACAATAACTCGATCTTCAACAAGAGAGAGCAAGAATGTAGTTGCCTCCCTTAGACCGCATGACAACCTGCGATCAAGGGCGCTCGGTTGTAACTATTAATAATGTAATTATCTGCTACGTTATCAGTCTCTGTGGAGGGTTTGCCTTTCTAGAAATGTTTGATGTTGCACAGGAAGATAAAGTGAGCTTTTTCTCGTGGCCTTTATAGTCAGTAAATGTCTGTATTACTTACTAAAACATGTTGCAGCGTCATTGTTAGAGATCGTTGTTATGGCAGTCTATCCTCTCTTTCTGAGCTATCGGCATGTTAGCGTCGGATTTCGATCAGACGAACATTCCTTTATCTGTGTGCATAATATCTGAACGCACACAAAAGAGGCATCTGCTGGATGTCACAGCCCTGTAAACATCAATTAGGCAAATGTTATAAATATTGCCGACAATAGTCTTTTTTTTTTTTTAAGGTAAAAAGAAAGAAAGGAATCGATGACTGTATGTGTCAGTAAACCAAAAATAGTTACATCTGTGGCATTATTTCAAATATTAAGCTAGAAACTGTGGAGTATTGGCCCGCAGTAATTATCTAAAATGACTTGTAGGTGGAGTTGTGTACCCTTGAAAGGGACTCATTTTATTTCTTTCATCATCATCATCATCCATCATTAATTTGGGGACGTGCGAGTAGAAACGTCAACGTTTTATTCGGTAGAAGAAGGGATGCACAAAGAGAGTGACGTCACGTCTGTTACTGTTAACTTTACAGTAATGTCAGATTTGTTACATTTCAGTTTACAGTGGCGTCACTTCCGTTACAGTTTACACTGCCACTGTATTTGATTGTCATTACATCGCTAAAAAAGGAGGCAGATGTACACTTACTTCAAGAGGAGAGGCAAGTCTACAGAAGGAGTAAAGAAACTTCGCACCCTAGGCAAAGAAGGGGTAGAGAGGCTTAAACTGATGGGTGTCGACAACTACAATAAATACAAAGAACAAACACACACGAGCGCGCGCGCACACACACACACCAGTGAACTCGTTTACGCTGACTGCAGCAGTCTATTCAAGAAGAGAACATCTTGTATAAAACTGTTCATCTAACGGCTGCAAACATTCTCTTAGCGAGGTTTATTTTAAACAAAATGAAAGCTGCTCCTGGGCAAAATGTCTTTGTGTTTAATCTGGTTAAGTCTCAAAGCTGTAAGAAGCCATAAAACGATTCCACTCAATCTCCGAGTAAATTAGATTGGGATACATTTGTTAACCCCTCGGGGGCAGCAAGAAGGAAAGAAGACGAGAAATCGCCGACACACTCGCCGATGCCGCAAAGGCCCTGTGTGCTCGGTGCACAAACTCTTGCAAGACTTCCCTGGATTAAAGAAAACCCTCAGATCCCATTGTGTGGTCAGAAGTAATGGGAGGGTTAAAAAAGATCCAGTACACAGTTGGTTTCCCGTAATGTCGCCAGGATCTGTGTGTGGATGCTACTGTGATCACAAGCCTCGCACGCAGTGTGTGTGTGTGTGTTCATTTTCTGTTTGTACTTTTGGCCTATTAACCATGTTTGTTGTTGCATTATTTTCAGAAATGCACAGTGTGACTTCTGTTCAAATGGATATGCCTATCTCACATTATATCCTGTCGAAGGACACTTTAATTCCCTGCTGCATAATTTGTGAGTGAATACCTTTGGTGAGTTTTCTTACACATCAACTTGAAATCCGCTGATAACATCGTGAATTAAGGAATTTCTGTCTGTGATACACAGACCGATCCAAGTAAACTGAATCACAAACACCCGTGCACCCATATTCGTAGGTAAGAAGCCCTTCAGAGCCGTAGTGATGATCAAGATAAGGTAAGACCTTATTTATCCCAGAGGGCAATTAGAGGCCGTTCTGTATGGAAGCACAACAACACAACAACACAACAATACCACAACACACTCACATCCGCTATGCCAAATAGACTCTCATACAACCATGGGTCAGGCTTACATATCATCGACATTTATTGAAAGTTGAGTCACATGGTCAAAATAAAGGACAGCCTCAATATTTGGGTCCTGCATGCAGGTACACAGAGCTCTCGACAGGACATGTCTGTCATCGTGTAGAACTGCAGACAATTTCAGGCAACTTAGGAACTCAGTAATAAGAAAATAAAAATCCCTGGTACTGGCACTGGCACACAATCTGCCAGAGTATAGAAGTTATTCCATAAACAAGTTTGTTAGTATGTGATAAATTCGCAGAAAACAGAGTAAAATCCCAAGTTGTAAGCATTATTTATGCAGCTGTTGAAAGAGAAGGACTAGAGAATATCTTTGATTATATCTTGGCAGTACAGTTAGACTTTGCAGTGAGCAAACACACAACATCGTGACTTGTTTCTTTGTAATACCGAGCGATGACAGAAAATTGTAAATACAGTTATTCACACACACACACACACAATCCCATCGCTGACCGTCATCTTTGTCTTCTGTTGCAGGATGAAAGATATCAGTCCTGTCCTGACCACCATCTGTAGACTACCCTGGTGTAGCCCCCGAGGCAGGGTGGGGCTGGAGACGAGGGCCGGCGGAGGTTGGCGGTATCAAGCCGCTGGCATCTGCAGTCCTCTCCAGCTATTTCAAAAGGAGATGGGCGGATGTTCTGCATGCTTAAAAGATGAAAGGGGACAGTTTTTTGTGATGCGTCCTACCTGCTTATCACGTGCCCATAAATAATGTCGCTTCCTGCCATCAAACGACCTACCCTCCCCCCATCACCCCGGCCCAGGACCCTGTCGCCCTCCAGCCTCAACGGGTAGATACACGGTTTGTCGCTGATCGAGGCGGCCACCGAATGACCAGACACCTGCCCAAAGGTGAACAAAGAAAAATATTGTTCATGCTTGTCCATTTACATGTTCTGTATGATTTTAGTTGTGGTATGATGGGTGAGGGTGGAGGGGTAGGATCCCTAAACATAGGGAAATAGAAAGTGTCGGGTATAGATGAAAATAGGCAGAGAGTTAAAAGAGAACTGATGGCGTTTAGAGTTGGGGGAGGTAAGTGAGGGTGTGTGTCTGCTTTCCAAGCTTTGTTGACAATGTATGTTTACAGAGTGTTTACTGAATACTCAACCTGTACTGGCCGTTGGTTAAAAGCGAAACATTTCATAAAAGTAGTCCACTTGTGTTCTTGGACAGGACGAAAGACGCGAACTGACGGGAACAAGACAATGAAAAATAATATTAAAGGATGCGTTTAAAAAAATAACAACCTCGACAGCTTCAGAAGTTTCTCACTTTTTTGCGAGTTAATCTAGACAAACTCCCTCCACCCTCTTCATGTATCCACCCGTATCGGAAGAGTTGTCTTTTTCTCAGCCTCTATTTAGTCTGGACGGTTATGATGAAAGGCCGTCGCCGTCAAGCGAATCTGTTCTCAGGCAAATGGCGGCTCCGGCCGGCACGGTGCAGACAATGGTGGAGAGCATGGCGGCTGAGATTTGATGACGCGCGGCCTCACTATCGCGCCTCCACATCAGAGAGTCGGGGGCGACTAACACGACACCATCGACCGCCCCATCTCTGTGCCCGGATCTGCGCCCCTTGAAGCGCCAGGTACCCGTGGCGCACGGGGTATTGTGGGATATGCGGCCTTATTGCCGACAGGTTTTATCTGTCAAATCGTCCCATCTCTGGTCATCGTCTGGGCGGTCAGAAAACCTACACGACTGTCACTTTTCCTTTTAAGTATTTCTCTTTTGGGGGTTGTCGTGAAAAGGACGATCTCTAACAGGGCTGTGATGCTCTTAGCTGTATCCATGCTCGTTTCTTTTCATCCAGGCGAGTTTGGCGCAGGTTTTAGTTGTTAGTCTCACACACACACACAAGCACACACACACACAAGCACACATACACACAGTTCTTGCCATTGCACACAGGTGGTGCAGTCCGCTTCATCCTCTCTGCTTCACTAGCTTGTTGATCCTGATGATCGATGGATGATTTCATGTCGACACAAGACTATTTCCAAGTCTGATCTGCTTTTATCACAAATTCTCCTCATGTCACACTTTGTACAACTTCATACAACATCTGTGAACAGATGCTACAGCCCTACATTTATCATTTGTGACTACTGTTGATTGTTCATTTAGTGGTCTTGCAAAAAAAAAAAAAATTTCCATGAAATTATTTTTTTCTGCGATGCTCGACAATTTATAAAGCATCAACAATCAACGATCACCTGTCGACTTGTGACTCATTCTGGATGATGACAATTTGAACATATTTAGTATATATATATATCGGTGGATCTGCACTTCTTCTTTGAACTCCTGTCACGTGTGACTATCGATGTTTGACCTCCTGTCACGTGTGTGACTATTGATACTTAAGGTCATCAGGATTTGCAAGTCCTTCACGCGCCATGAACCTAATCCGCTCAGGTGCTTGAACTAAGCTGTAAGTCTCGCGAGATTTACGAATTCAACGAATTCAAATTCAATTTGAGAGACGAGATTTGCGAATTCAACGGTTGGGGTAGGGGTGGAGGCGGGGTTAGGGGTAGGGGAGATAATTTTGCCCCAAATGGAAAGCACACATTGCAGCACGTTCAGCTCACACACCCTGCACTCCCGTTCTTGCGTACACCAACCTTCATCCTCGTTAATTAATATTTCTCTGGCAAGAAGCCTGCAGTAGTACTGAGGTCGGATGCGGCTCCATGCGAGCGCCAGGGGCACAGAATGCTGGCTGCTGTTTCCATTGCTTCAGGGAGGATGAGATGGGAAGTTACCCGCCCCTGGTTTAGAAGATGAAAACAGCGAAGGTTGATTCAACGCGATGCTCAACGATGCAGCAAATCTTTATTGCAATAAATGTGTTAGTATTAATCACGTGATCCTGGTAACTGTGTTACAATCGACCTCCTTGACGCATTTCTTGTGCACGTAACGCATTCACAACGGATCGTGACGCATTTTGTTTCCAGGGTGTGAAGTGATTGGTCCTTGTAGTAAGAAGGCGGAGGACAAAGGCCACCAGCGGAAGGTCTTCATATGACCTTTTTTTATTGTTTGCCTCAACACTGGAAATGTCTTAGTTTTACTTTATATTCTGTCCCTCTCTCCTACCATCACCCAACCTCAGCAACCTAAAAAAAAAAAAAATAGATTTTGACATTTGGACCTCATGGACCAGATGGGGGCACGCCCTTCTTACAAGTTCTTAAGAAGCATGCAAAGACTTTTGGCCCGAGGCCTTGTAGATGTCGGCGACTACACAAGAGAGAGCGTGCGGACTGAGGACTACTCACACCACAGGTATGTGGACTTGTGACTTAGTGTCCATCCCGTCAGACGAGGACAGACCTGAAGATATCATCTGGCGGACGCGGGGCGGACGACCGGCGGTCACTGGCGCTTGGCTTTTGTGGCGAGTACTCGAGAAACTCTCGACAATCACAATCTTGATATCGAGAGCAGCTTCAAAAGACTGACGAAAATAGCGGGGGAGGTGGAGAAGGGGGGATGGACGGGGGAACTGGGGTTTGGGGAACAATGAAGAAAGTTGGCGAGGTACGTTCTAAAAAGCTTCAAGACAATAAGTCCCTTGACCACACAGACCTTGAATAGTCCAGAAAAAAATAATAAAAATATAGTCCAAAAATTGTCTTACATCCTCGATGCTCGCTTTCACAGAGGGACATCTTCAACGTGTGATCTATTCACATCCAATGGAAAATGTCAAAATGTTACCGGTATTATTGGACGATGACATTGTCAACTCCACCACAACACGACTATCAACACGAGCAGAACGATGTCGATCTCCCACCCACCTACCCATCCACCCCTAATTCCTTCGACTGACGTGCAGATCCCTCTCCCCCCGCCAACAACCACCACCACCACCACATCCCGACAATGGGCAAGACACCTTGTGTGATAACAGCTCTCACCCACAAGCGATGAGAAGGAATGCTATCACCTAAGACTCATCGATATTTTCGTCTTTATGGGTTTACCAGCCCACCAGCTGAATGGTTGCAGGCGCAAGGGGAGGCAATAGCTGCAAGGGGAGGCAATCGAATAGAAGATCAACATGCAGATAGTCTCCTTCAACGGGTAAAACAATTTAATGAATTTCTCTTAGCCTCGGGTGGCTGGCGTGCTTCCACCACAAAATCTCCGTCTAGTCCAGTTCTTTTTTAAAATTAATGTGTGTCCTCGGCACGGCGATGTAGTTAAGATGATATCATCGAGGACCAAACTGCTTTGACATAACGATAAACAGTATCAGGTAAAAAATAAACTGGAAGAGTGTGTGACAAAAAGAAGAACAAAGGGTGAAATTGCCTTTTAGATGTCGGCATTTGAGCTTCGCCTGAAGTCAGGTCCGTGGGCGGAGGTCCTCAAACCCTTCATCTTCTCTTCTCTTCCTTCTGGATTTCGTTTGATCTCTCAACACATCTCGCCCCTCACATCGTGTGCAAACCCTGCCACGTCGATGTTTAGAGACTCATGGGAGTAAACATGTTGTGGAGAGCGACGATTGGCTTTAATTCAGGCTGATCATCGAACTGTGAGCTTCTTCCTTCCTGACTCGTTTTGTGACAGTTACTATTTCTGTTTGTTTGGCCTTGTGTGTGTGTGTGTGTCTTTGTGTGTGTGTGTCTGTCTGTGTGTGTGTGGATACAAGAAGCTGTAGCTCATTACACGTGGATCATTTTGGAGGAGGTTCCACCTCCCATCACTACCTACGATGCCCGTAGTTCGGAGAAAAGCATAAACGGATGGGCGAATATTTTCAATAAAATAAAGTAACACAAAATAATCAGAACTAAGACAGACTTATAAAGCAAATAAAATAACCCAAGTTAAAAAAGGATAAAATCATCATACTAGCGTAAATACTATACAAAAGTTGAACATTTGCTGCAATGGTCAGACCAAAAAAACCACTTTTAATCAAAATCTATGAAACTTGAAACTACACATGTAAATGTTAAATATATATATATACTGTACAAGTGTTTACAAAATACGATTTAACAGTCCCCTGAACACATGTGATTTTGAACAGATAATTACTATTTCTTATTTTGGTTTTTCGCATGATATTTTTAAAATAAACTCAACACGTTTTGGAATGTTTTACAATAAACATATTTCACAATTAACAGCTCATGCAGTCTGCTTAAAGTTAAGATAGCTTTTGAGAAATAAATTGCTGGGTACACTGATGTTATCCCTGGGGAGGGGGTTGATACCTAGTCACTCTGTTGTTTTGAAAGATGGTCCGGCCTTTCTTCAGATGGAAGTGGTACATATTTTTGTAATATTCAGTCCATCAGTTGAATACAACCGTGGTTTGTGTGAGGAGGTGACCGTTGCTGTCCTCCATGGCTGAAGTCTTGTGTTGGCCGGTCTTAGCGAGTGTCCTCCCTGTGCCCTGCTAATAGCTCTAAAGTAATTTGATAATTCTTTTCAAAACCATCGAGAACAACTTATAAACATCCGTCAAAATAAACAACAAACAACAAAAGACAAAATATTTATGAACAGAACACTCCACTATACTGTTTTAGGCAAGAACATTTTACAACAGTCACCTCCACCCACGTGGATTTTGATAGTAACTCGTCGACATGTCGATACACTAACATGTCGATACATTAACAACATATCGATACGCCAACATCATGTCGATACACTAACAACATACCGATACACTAACAAGCTATCGATACACTAAGAACATGCGGGTAAGCACATGTATCCACAAACAGGTGCCGTATATTAAGAAGAGCAGGATATATATATAAAACAGACTAAAACACCCAAAGAGAAGGTGAGAGCGAAACAAGTCTGAACATTGTTTACAGACAGACACCCTGACAGGCATCATCTAGCGACCAGCAGTTCACCTGCACCACAGCTGGACTACAGGGCCCTGGCGCAGGGGGAGATGATCCTCCCGGTGGCCGCCTCATGAATATTCCACCCGAGACTTAGCCCGAGACACCGGCCGCCCCACGTGCACTGCGCCTGGAGTTTGTCGCCTATGCGGCGATTATCCCACAAGCCCCTGGGCCTCATGAATATTCAGATGGAGGAGCTGGAGGAAGCGTTTTAATCCTTGATGAACACGATCCTCTGCCTGCTACCAGCGAGGCTAGTCCCGGATGAGGGGCTCGATGAGAGGCTTGTGCCGGCAGATGGCGCAGACAGCTCCTGGTGACCTCCTAGTGGCTGTGTCCCACCCACGACAACCTCCACCCACACACACACCACTGCCTCGACTACACTGGCCATCCGAGTTGGTTGATTTGTTGTGATGTGTCGGTGTGTGCGATTGTCTGTTGTGTGAAAAAACTCTTTACAGGGGGTGAGGTGGGTGTGGGAGGGGTGTTCGAGAACGATGTGCACAAGAATTCAAGTCCCAGACAAATCAGCGAATAGTCGAGATGATGAAGCAACAGTGGCAGGACATCCATTCCATAAAGATAGAGAGATTAGCGAGTGAAGCTTTGTCATTTAATAAACTTGTCAATGTTCCGGAAACTTGAATGATCTTTGATGTGTGTGTGGCTTGTACTCCACGATAGTATTTGGTGGAAGATACGAGACAATTATTGACAATGCTGCTGATTGAGATGCAGCGGTAATTGTCACAGCATCAGTCCACCATCTCAGCCACCACAACCTGGCTGACTGAGTGTCTTTAACGAGACCCTGCACCCGCCCGTCGTCTCCATTTCACGATCAGTCCTCCAATCCTGGCATCTGCTTAACGGATTTACATTTCCGTCGTCGTCTTCTTCATCTGCCTGGGATTAACCAATTTGCCTAAGGTCCCTGTGGCCGGGTTTAAAGGTTAGTGGATCTCAGCGCCTTGGATGCCAGCTAAGATGGCCGTGGTCAGGGTGAGTCGTGCTCACCACGCTGAAAGCTTGAAAGGCTCCGGTAACCAAGGAAACCGAGCTAGTGAAGCTGTTCCTTTTGGGCAACAAGATGAGGATGACCACCCCATAGTGCTGAGGTCTACAAAAGTATAGTACATCCCCATGCACAAGTCAACTGTGTAGGAATTTACCTGGCTACAGGTGTGTTGTCAAAGCTCCAGTCAACCAGGAGGCTGGGCGTCTCGTGACCTCGCTATTTTGACCTCTTTGTGAGTGTTGCGATGTGTGTATCTCCAAAACGGAAGTTTGAGGATACACACTTATATTAATCATTACCCGATTATCAAAAAAAAAAAAAAAAAAAAAATAGTACATGGCAATAGTCCTTTCAGTTGAGATGCGAACCGATGACCTAAAATGTTATCAGATCCACATCAGACCTTTCTGCCCACAGTTAAAGGTCAAAGAGTCACCATGACAGGGGAAATGTTACTGTCAAATTGTTCTTCATGAAATGTGAGTCATACTCAAAAATAATTCAACACAGACTATCTTTATTTCTTTTTCTCTCTTTCTCTCGTTAGCACACATCCACCCGCATGTGTCCACCATCAGATATCATCGGTACCTACATCTCTGTTAGTGTGGCCGAGCTGTCAACTGTCTCCACCTGTTGCAAACTTCGCCGCTGATCTCACCCTTGCAGCCCCAGTGAACAGTAGCATCGATACAGAGTGCAGCTGTCTCTCCATGGCGGACTGATGCGCTTCTCTGGCTGCAGCTGCAACAGAAGAGTTTTAATTGCCGCCCTGTGGAAATCCGCTCAGCCGTGACTGAGTACTGTGTCCGAGTCACGGAGCGTGGCGAACGCTTGGATGGTCTCCTCCACTGACCGGAGGATGACAGAGAATGTTTCACATGCTGACGCACACCAACTGTCACCAGCAGTTCAGTTAGGAATGGGAGAGCACCTACTAGGGGGAGATAATGATTTATTACGGTGTAAGCAGGCGGGCTTTAGAAAAGAGACAAAAAGATGGCGGTTGATGACAGGAGTGGTTACAATTAAATCCTCAATATGGGTGTTGTAGTCTTAACAAAGCTAGAAATTTGTTGTAATATAATACAAAATATTCTACAACAGATATGCGTTCTGATAAATGTGTCGATAAGCAATTTTGTCGTCGTACTAGCATCATAGGATGAAGATGTCTGCAGTCCATCCCTGACAGCGTTAAAGCGACACGTGACTTATAACTGTCATTACAGCCCTATGTCACATGACTGTCATCACAGCCCTATGTCACATGACTGTCATCACAGCCCTATGTCACATGACTGTCATCACAGCCCTATGTCACATGACTGAGGAGGGGTGGGCTGTCTCAGGTAAGGGGAGGGCACTGTCAGACGCAAGAAGGCGGAACCTGACAAAAGATTTCTCGCAAAACCAATCAGTCGTCCTCTTCTAACAGGTGGTCGGCACAGGTATCCTGTTACCCTCCTGTTACCCTCCTGTTACCCTCCTATTACCCTCTGCACGCGCGGCTAATCTGTGGCGGGTCCTGTTACCGGCCGGCATCACCGTTGTGTCAGGCCCGATGGCCGGCACCGTAACCTGCTGTCTCGTGTCGTGTGATGTCACAGGGACACGGCAGTTACCGGTAACCTAACAGCACGCGACAAACATCGCTAGAAAGCTCCGTGTAATCTTTGATTACCTCCACAGACTTTCGCCTGATCCTCCGCATTCACACAGCGCCAGCCTCTCTGTCCTTAATTAACTTGCAAGTGTTTCTAAAGTGCCGAGTGCAACACAACCACTTCAGCCGGTTGCACTGTCGAGATGCTATCACAGTTGTCACGTGACAGAGTAATGTGTTGTGTCAGCTTAACTTAAAGGGGAAGGTGACCACGAATGTTCTGAGTGTGGTCCGCCATTGAAAGACTAATTAAAGGAATTTCAAATTCAAACTGTTCAGGATTTCGCAAACAGTGATATTTCAGTTGACATGTGTTTACAATAATTGATTCTTAAAAAAAACAAAACTCTATTTAATTAATTCGAATTGGGCGAACATATAGTGGGGATGAGAGCTGCTCACGCAGGTAAAGTATTATATAATTAGTGTATGTCACGAGAGAAAGAGAGAGTGTGCACGTGCTTATGTTGACATTCTTTTGTGAGCGCTTTAATGTTCTACAGTGAACAGTGTGTCAATGTTGTTTGTTGACACTTTGCAGTAAATGTCTGGCAACAATATTCATATACGAACATTTCCCGTCAGACGATAAAGGTGTATTGTGTGTGCATTGTGCATCACTGGTCCACATGTGCAGGCTGCATGCATTGTTTCAAATGTACCGACACGCGCACGAACACTTACTCCGAGTATAAACTAACACAAGGCGGTGAGTGTACAATAACTAACGGGACCAGCCCACCCGGGGACCGCAGGGAGGGTACTGCAGCTGTCCGACTGCCAGACCTGTCGGTGGAGGATGTGAGAAGGGCGTGGTCTGAGGAGGAGCGTGGTCACGTGAAGTCCCAGTGTGAGGCCGCCCTCGCCGTTAGTTGGGAGGATGCTCAGCTGCCTGGTTCGTGTCCCGGCGTAAACACAGAGGTGGCGCTTTCTTTAGTGTTCTTGTGGTTATTCAATAAAAATATGTACCGTAGTTTTATTTCCACATCCGTGTGTGTGTATAAAACAGTGCCAACAAAGGCAGTGAGACGTGGAACACAAGAAACAAGAACACAGCAGAAACGTGATCGGCACGTGCAACAGGGTGCATGAGACTTAGCATCTTGACCCGAAACTGAAAGACCCACAAGATATCTACTTTAATGAAAATAAAATCATGTGGATGATGGACTGCACCGAGACTGATGACACTCCTGGTACAGGTGCCCGTCCACCAGAACCAGATCTCGGGTAGACAACGCTTCACGCGTGGCGACACCTGGGGGAGAGGGTGTAGGGGGCGGGGGAGGATGACTGGTCTAATCGGCGAATTACCGCACCCGACTTTGAGACGACCTGTCGACGAAGACCCGAGGTGGACAGTGTCAACTGTCACTTGTATGGACAAGGCAGGCCGGACTCTGGACACGGGAAAATTAGACACGACGACGAGGCGACGGGGGGACTGGCGAGGGCCGGACAGACGTCACAAACGACGTCAGCTGACCACACGTTCGATTCATGGCGGAGATCGGCTTACCTCTCGATGCTATCACTGGGAGGAGCAAGGGACTACTCTGTCTGAGACAGCCGTGAAAATGGAGTTTAGTGACAGTCAATGACCCAAGCCACGGAGATGTAGACAGGCCATGAAAGGCGCCTCCTACCCTCAACCCACCCACACAAACACACACACACCCTCCTCTGTACCTGATGGAGGTTAGACTACAGGACACCTACCCTGACATTCAAGATTCCATCAACTTAGCACTGACCCTGCTAAACACAAGAATGTTTATCTGTCATCTCATACTAAGAGGCGCAGTCAATCAAGGAGAATTGAATGTGTAAGATTGATTGGAGTTGATGACGTGGACAGAGGTTTGGCTGTTGAGTGTAATAAGTGTGTAAGTGTGTGTGGACATTTTTAAAACAGCAGATTCTAAATTAACCCGTCAAGGGGAAACAATGTTTCACCAAAGCAGCAGAATGTAAACTTTATTGTTAACAATATTTTAAATTAAATATTTTATTAAATTAGAAATCGCATTATAAATTATAGTGTAAGTTCTCCAGTGAAAAGTTGGTGACAAGAGATAAGCCACAAGGGGCACAACTCAAGAATATTAATTAGGAAGGTGATGGAACGAACGAGTCATTAAGCTAATTATTAATAATTAATTATTATAACAACACTTAATGAAGTACACTTTGATAAGTCAAAACATATCAATGACCAGATGATGTGAGCACTCACTCACTCCTCATTTATCGCTCGAGATTATTCAATAAATATTATTAATTTTTTCTTATCTCTCTCTCAGACACAAATAGAATCAAGATGTCATTTCGCTCCTCAAAGAGACAAACAAAGTAGAAAACAAGCCCATAAGTGGTAGGCACGGGTTCGAATACCTCTAAAAAGGGAATGGAACTAGTCACAATTAAAATCCAGACCTGCCAAACTGTTTCAGACTGTAGACGTGTCTGTAGATGGACAGATGGGTAGAAAGGTGGGTGGGCAGTGGTGAAACTGTTGAAGGAAGTTCGTGAACTTTGCAAACCGTTCACGTGTCGTCAACATCACCGACCCTCAGCCTGTCACCACACCTGAGTCTGCTTACCTGTGTCCCTCCCTTGCAATATTCTCTGTCCTCCTTCCTGCACACACCAAGGAGATGCATGACATGGTGGCGGGCTGGAGGGGTGATGAGGGGGATGGAAAAACAAGAAGATCTGCTCACCGTGATGATAAGAAAATGCTGATTACCTCCCTGCAGAGAAAATCGTTGGCCGTGAAAACCGTTGTCCTCCTCCCTGTCCGTGTCTGACCCAGTGTGTGGGTGGTGTCGGCCCCTTTGTCCAGACCCACTTTGTCTCCTGTCCTGTCCAGTGAGCCCTGCTCATCCAGGCGGTGCCAAGGACTCTAATCGCTTTAACGGGTGTGGTCGCGCGCACCCGTGCCACTAGACGGGTGCAGTGGAATGTGGTCAGGCCTACAGTTACTATTGTCAGCAACACGGGTAGTGCCAGTGGAACCTCATTGTTGTGGTGGTGGTGGTGGTCGACGTGGTTAGAGGTGGAAGTTGTGCCAAATGACATTTATGTCATTATTGTTTTTAAATGACTGAAAATTTTTGTATTTTGATTTAATGTTAATTTTTTTCATGTTTCCTCTGCTCGGCATGTTGCGCTGTATGTCGGCTGCTTGCTGCTGACACCTGAGGAGAGGGATGGAGACAAAGGTGAGCATTGCTCAGCCACAGCGAGCTAACTCCATTCAGCCATGCTACACCTGACCATCCATCACCTGCACTCCATCACCTGGATATCCAGGTAACACCTTCTTCAAGCACAATGGTCACTACCTGTGACACCTCTGTATCAAAGGAAGCCAGACGTAAGTGGACGTGAGTCACGTGACCGGCTTCACGTAGGAAACCAGACTTCACGTCCTGTTGACAGGAAGCAGCAGCAAGTGGGACTAAGCTGCTCAATCTTGCCACAAGCTCCGCACCAGTCCCCATTCTTTACTCCGGTGTTAGTTGACTACAAAGTCTTCACCTCGCCAACCTGCAAAGTACTTAGTCGCAGCTTTGGCTGGTATTATGTATTCAAACTTATTACATCCTGAGGACCTGGCCTTTGTCGGGGGAAACCCCGTTGACCATGACTACCTCCAGGTGAGAAAGAAAAGTAAACAAACACCTGAGGTTGCCACTAGCCCAGTTTTGAAATGTTTCCGTTGTTTGTCGCTAGTCTTGCCTTCTTACACATCTCTGAGAGATCCCTTCTTCCTTACCTTCACATAAGAAGTGCTGATTAATTAATTAGTTAAATGTGTATCTTGTTTTTGTGCTTATGAACAGTTCGAGACTATGGTGTACAGTGAAATGTATCTGCTGTAGTATAAAACATTATATGTATATAGTACATGACAACTGAGCGTGGGGAATGTTATTGGTGATAAAAGGTTTGTAACTTTCTAAATATAATGACTGAACAGTTAATGTTGCTTTCGTGTTTGTACCTTACAGGTATTCAACTCTAAACTGTTTTCAAGAAAGTGTCTGACCAAGATTTGAGTCAGAGGACTGCTGCACGGAAAAGAAAGTTGTCTGGAAGATGGCCACAGCTGAAGTTCCACTTGGCCTGACTTGGGTGAGAATGAGAATGTCATCCTCTCTAAGGTTCTCATACTGGAATATGCATCCATTGTAAACTGATTACCTATGGAGATCGTAGAAATATGTTGTGATTTTTGTGCATGGATTTTATTCCTCTTTAAAAATAATTCAGAAGGCTGTTGTTGTATCAACAGGCAGTACCACAGGACAAGCGGAAAGAAAATCAGAGAATACTGTGTGTGGAGATGAACTTATGTTGACCTCGTTGCGACTGCATCGTGGAATCCACGTGGATCCATGAGAAGATTTGAACGCATATACTTTTTTTTCCACTTTTTCCCATGCAATCTTGCATTAAAAACTAGTTTTCTGTCTCTGTGTCGGTTGCACTTCAGTGAAAATCCAACAATATTTCTTCCGTAGTTGACACTTTACATTCCTGACATGTCTGTCCGAACACAGTCGGTAATTGTCAAACTACTTAAAATTGTTTATGGCCTGTCTGTCGAAATTTGCCTTCTGTTCAGTAAAGAAACTTAAAATATCACACAGCCCAATGTTGAGTGCATTATTAAATCAGTCTGTGCGATGCAATGAAAACGGATTATCTGTTGGGAAGTTTGTTTGTTTGTTTTTTTGTTTTTTTGTTTGTTTGTTTGTTTGTTTGTTTGGTTGGTTTTTTTTTTGTTTGTTTGTTTTTGTTTTTTGTTTTTTAAAAAAACTTTTTACAGTGAACTGTAACTACTAATATCGGTTCCTTCCGACACTTGTATCCATGAACGCCCATCACTAGTAATTTTTTTTTTTTAGTCTATACGAATAAGCTACTACTTTTATTTTCATAAACCCTGATCCAGATACAAATGTCTGTAGCAGAAAATATCTCACTGTAATTTCCTGGTCATTGGCATGTTGTACAGAATATAATACGAGAATCATTAGCAGCATTTTTAAAGAAGACAACACCAAGCGTAAGAAACAAAGAAAGAATCAAATTAAAAATGTTAATCTGTGACACAAGACCGAGAGAACTGCTTCCATTTCAGGAAAAGGTAGTGCGGGGAAAACAACTGAATGGTCAAAAAAGTCAAACCATCCAACACTCCAGGTAATTGCCATTCTCTTCTCAAAGAACAGTCAAGCCGTCGTTACAAACGTAACTAAACTACAACTCGCCAGACAATGGCTGACGTCGTTAACTGTATCACGTGACCATTTTCGTCTCCAGTGTCTGTCAGGTCAGTTGTTCTCGGTCTAACGTTCTCTGCCCTCGACTGATCGCCGTTTTTCCTGTCCGTGTATCTCTCTCACCCTCTCACGTGGCCCTACCCCGCGCACCACCCGGGGTACCTTGTCTAATTGTTAATATATTTACAGCGAAACGGGGTGGCGCTAAGCTCCCTCCCTGTTACCTCCACAGTCGTTGTTGGCCGTTGCCAGTTGGGGACTAAAGGTCCGCCGTCGTCGCCATCGATTGACAATTAAAATAGGATTATGAGGCTACGACAGCCGCCATTCTGATGTCAAGGCTCGGAAAACTCTCCCTTTTGACACGTTGAAATTATGGCGGCTAACTGTTGACTTGAGAAGGACCGGGAGGGGAGAATGACGACTAGTAAACACACAACAGTTAGCGTAACGGCTTCCTTCATCGCCGGGGTCACCGCCATTGTCGTCGGCGCGCGCTGAGCGGTGGCGGGGCGAGTGTGGCTGCGTGCGTGTCTGTGATGTACGAGGGCCGGTGAGTGGCACATCGCACCTAGCGCCGCTAAGAGCCGCAGTCACAAAAGACACGAGTGTCGCCAGAGGACAGGCCTTGAATTTGAGCAGGCGTCACGTGCGCGCGCTCACGCACCCGGGGATAACACGCGCGTGCACGACTTGCATAAATATGTACATGGACAAACAGAGAAACACAGTCTGACATGCACATGCACACGCACTCAATACACACAGACATGTATGGATAGAAACTCACCTCCACACACACACACAGGACTTCTACAAGTAAACAAAGAAAAATAATAATCCTACCCAGCATTGAAACATCAACCACCTTGACATCCTTAATATTTTGTTGCCTCTGGTGTGGATTCTTTCAGTGGACAACTCGTACATATCCTCCTTCAATAATAATGTAAAGATTGGTCATCTGACGGCGAAGAGGTTGTTGACAAGACAACCAACTGCAAACTACCCGGAAGACATTGTCAATAAATACTTACATTGTACAGATGGTGGGAGCTTTTAATTACTTTTGTTTTACTATAAGCCGCTTGGCTCACAGCACATTGTCAGAACTGAGAACAGACCTCGGTTTTCCAAGTCTGCGGCACCCGGGGTATCTCTGCCAAAAGCGTCTCTCAGCTGGTGTCATCGTTGGGACATGCGGACTATGGCTGTATCTACAGTCACAAACACGAGGAAGTCAGTCAAAAGTCACATCGTAGATACAAATGACTTACACCAAAGGGTATGACAACCCAAGGAACATACAAACGGGTACAACTCGACTAATCGTTGCCAGGTTGTTAATCCGTTAACATCCATTGTGAGGTGTAATGCGTGTCCAAGTCTGTGAGCAAATAGTCCCACAGCTGACTAAGGTCTCCAGGTCCGTTGCTGGAAGTGTTTGTCCATTCTGTTACAAAGGGAGCAAATCAGGCTTCCAAACAGATTAGGATTCGCTGGGTGTTTAGAGTTACCCCCTTCAGTGGCAAAGCCCTCTGGTGGAGCTCCACAACAACAGATCCACAGCGTCTAAGCTTTCGTGTGGACTGCGAGCCAAGCCATACCCCGGGTAGTGACGTTTGTTTCGGTGCCTTTGGGTGAGACCTCGGTTTGGTCAGCGGCAGGCCACCCTTGTTTGCACGAGTACTCAGGCCAGAGCTACCCGTATAACCTCGTCGGTTTGCACAGTGAGTGAGAGAAAGGTAGACCGGGGTAGAACGGACTCCGAGCTGTTTGCACCAGGGACTTGGCCAACCCTAGTGGTTCTTCGGGCAGTATTCAAGTTAAAGCCAACTTTCAGGCGAGAGCAAGGTTTTCTTCTAGGTTTCTGGTTGGCTGGCTGGCTGGTTTTTCCCAGCAGTTTCGGAACATCGTGCTACTTGTTAATTAGTCTTCTAATTTATGCTCAGATGTTGTCAGTTAAGGCGGTAACTGTTTCTCTGGGGGTGATGGAACACCCTAAGTGTCAGCTTGTAATGGCATCCCACTGTTTTACAGTAAACAAACTTATGATTCCAAAAACAAAAATGCCGTTTCTGTCCAGTGCTGCCACCTGCCGAGACCCTTTCCCTCGCCATGCAGCACGTGACGTGACGTGGGCGGGAACAGAGGGTTGTACAGGACACGAACGTCACACTGCGGATACCAGTGACCCATGACCCACGTGCATTTCTAACGATCGACGTTACATCATTCCCACAGTGCAACAGTTGCCACAAACCATCGTCAACTAGTTCAAACCTAACCCTGGAACTGATGGCCGATGAAAAGCTAACAGAGATAAACGATACTCCTTCCTATTTGTTTTTCTTTCTTTCTTTCTTTCTTTCTTTCTTTCTTTCTTTCTTTCTTTCTTTCTTTCTTTCTATTTGTGCTAGAGTAAAAGACCGAGGGGGTAAGAGTAGGTGGAGAAAGGAGGGTCTTGATGTGAGGTTTAAAAAAGGGCGTATTGTTATATCGATATCAAAACGAAGTTGTAGTATAAAGTTTGGGAAGGACGTTCGTCGATAACAAATGAGGTTCATGATGACGAGTCTTTCTCTTTCTCTCTCTCTCTCTCGCACACACACATAAAAAATTGCATTTCAACTTCCCCACCCCACCCCCACAGCCCCACAGCCCACCAGCCCTCCTGGCGCTCTGCCAACTTCATTTTGCCAGCAGGTCGATGGGGACCTGTCTCTGAGATCATAAACCATGAGATGCAGCAAATCCGCAGGGTATCGGGTATCTCGGTGTTTGTTCCTTCGCATTGCAGGCAAACCTGCCGGAAGTTGCCGCCAAACCACGATGTGTGTGTGTTTTGTGTGTTTGTGTGTGTGTTTGTGTGTGGTGTCTGTGTGTTTTCGTTTATTTGAGGGTCGACTGTTCCATGACCTCTAGACCTTTTGTCTGTATGTATTTCACAAACCGTGAATGTTTTGCGCAGACTGTCGATAAATTGAGAAGATTGCAGTAAGATGGCGCCGACTTGTCACCTCGCACGGACTGCAACAAAATATCATTTTCAGATGAGCATCTTGCAGACTAACCCCCTCTCACCTCCACACCACTCTACTACAACAACATCAACAAGTATCTTCTAAAATATTTCAGAACATTGACTTTCATATTCTGCAATTTATGTTGTTTATTTATATCTTTCTGTGCATTTACATGAAGAAAATTATAAACAAAAATGCTGTCCGTTATATTGCGGATTTTAAGAAACAAACTGTGGCTTTTCACACACCTGGGACACTCAAAGACACAATTTGACCTTACAGAAAACTCTTGGACAGATTGGTAAAGTTTCATCATGCCAGTGGCACCTCAAACTGATGAGAATCGTGTCCACTCACAGGTGGTGAAAAAACATCCTATCGCAAACAACAAGAACAACAAGAACGGTATCAGACAGGACTCGGGGGCCTACACCCGGAATAGAGCCAATTGTCTCTAACACCCGACAAGCCACAAGCATCGATGGATTGTCTCCCATCCAGGGTAGCTAACGACCATTTTATTTTATTTTATTCCGCGGGAGTAGCTACCTGGAGGTTGTGGTGGTGGTGGTGGTGGTGATGGTGGCGATGAAAGAACGATGATGTATTAGAAACTTTGGTAACGCGAACTTTCGGCAGAGGATTAAGCTTGAGTAGAAAAACCAACAAAAAGTAATTGGCGGGAAGCGAGGAGTCGGAAAATCAATTGAAAGGATTTGCGTCCCTTAGTGAGGCGGCGCTGCAGTCGGCAAGGAGCGCCTGACCGAGCGACCGGCGCCCAGACCCTGCGACCATCATTTTCGTCTCTACTTTCACAGCAGACCTGTTGGCGATCACCTGATAAAATTAGTTATCCGCCCCTGCGATTAGAAACCATTTTTTTCTTCTTTTTGGCATCGAACTTCTCTCGCCATAAAATATCCAGCTAACGATGCCTTGGTGAAGCTACGGCACCGTTAGAGTTTTTGTTTTAGTTTTTTTCTTTCTTCTGCAAATTTCGGATTTCATTACTGCCGAATGCGATCGCTGGGCGCCGGATGTTGGCATACAAGATGACGAAAAATGAGAAAATATAGTCCTTTCAATCACGTCAGGTCGCCTGCAAAAACAGGAAACGTGGATGGAGACAGGGGTGGCCCTTTTACTACCCTACCTGTCGTGTCCGCTCCGAGAGGAAATAGAGCCAAAGAGATGAAACAGAAGATGGATTCTCACTCTCTGCGCTTCATTACCCACCTGAGAGTCAGCAGAGGGTGGCTTCTAACTGCGAACCATCACGGTAGAAGGTTTAGCACATGAAAAAGATGGCGGCGAGCATTTCACCTTCCTTCTCTGCATCATTTCACGGAGGTTCGTGTCCTCGATAAGCCTCATTTGCATAAATGCTTGCGGTTTTCGTGTCTGAGGATTGCAACTCTCTTTTTTCTTTGGTAGCAGAAAGCAATCATGTACTGTCCATCTCCTCTCCGAAACCGCTGAACCCTGTCTCCTAAATGCAGAGGTTGTGTCGTTTTCGTGGAATATGTTATCAACTTCAAGAATAAATGAAAGTTGGCTCTTATTCCACGACTCATCATTAGCCCGGAACTGAAAGTATCCTGTCGAAAATGCACCCGACAAGCCTTTGACATCAGCCCGAGAATCAGGCTTGATTGTGCCTATTCGCCATAAAGCGGTTCGCAGGGGAAACACAAGTCAATTAGAGTTAAGAGACCGGGTAGACCGGGTACCTTTTTCATGTCCGACTGCCGGGCTCTGATCTCGTGCGTTTGCTGAGAGAGAGAGAGAAGGTGATACACACAAAGTGGGCAAAGAGAGGGAGATATACATTAACACTTGGATCGTATTCTTGCAGCGTTGTACCCAGCCAGGTACCCGACCCACGCTGGGTACATCGCCTGAAACCCTATATTCACGGCCTACCCGAAGCTCCTCAGTAATTTATCGGTTGGTCGGTTGGGTGGTTGGTTGGTAATTTGGCCGACCGGCTGACCCTGCGAACAGGTGTCACATACAAAAAGTGGCTCGAGACGAAATCGGAACCCAGAGCCTCTCACTGCAATGGCTACAAGCAAATGTTTTAACCATTACATTCCGGGTGCCCCAATGAATTCTTGTCACCAGCGTCAACGTATTAAATTCTGGAATATTCTGTTAGCTGTGAGTGTGTTTTTTTCTTTTGCTTGTGGTTTTCTTCTTGTTTATAATTGCGTTTACTTTACTATAATTATAATTATTACTTGAAATATGCTATTGTATTGTAATAATTGCCATCAGATTCCTCTTTCTTGGACCGTAGCTTACCAATTTGTTATTGTTGTCAAGGTAACGTAGATAACCGAGTGTCCCCGTGTTGACTGTGTCTTCCGTCTTTGGTGGCTGAAGCTTTTTCACTCGGGGCTGCCTCTCTGGACTTACATGTCTCTTCTACCCAGCATTTAAAGGAAAAGTACAAATAAAAGGAACTGCTCCCTGGACACAAGATTCAACAAAGTGTAGCATTACAGCAATAATGATTTATTTAACAGAAAAAAACCTGAAAATACATAACACAATAAAATGACTAGACGAGAGGGTGTCCCAGTACTATCCTTACTAAACGTACTTCCACTATTACAGTGTTGTTGATTCTCGTTTAACTACCATTCGTGTTAACATCCAGACTAACACCAACTGAGCTCGAAGTTGTTGCAGCGGTTGTCGTTCTTGGCAGGTCTCTCTTGTGGATCCACGACTGTGGTGAGGCGAGGAGCAATACTCTAGTCAGGCAATGTGTCCCGCTCAACTTGTGCTTCGTTTTCAAGCCTTACTTCAAAAAAAAAAATACTTACATCACACCAGCAACACCCATTAACCCTCTACCTCCACCTCCAACCCCAACCCTCACCCACCATCCACTTTCTTTCGTTGTCCATCCTCGTCTTAAAACCATTCTCAAACACCTTGGAAGAGATCAAGGCCTTTTATGTTCCTGGAAACCGCGTTGTTTTGCGATAAACTTCTTTACTGCTTTTGTTGCCGCCAGGGGGCGCTCTTAACGACGTTGGATGCAGATTTGTAGACAGTGCTACGTCACAGCTTTCAAATATATGCTTACCATTTCCTCGGGCCAAAAAGCAAACTTGTAAATGTTGCTGGGCTTTTATGCTGGCGAGGACATTTGCCGCCGTAACACCGGGCTAATCAGGAGGGGAGAGCACTCTCTGTCTTCGTCCTCGCCCGCATTTTAGGCAAATTCTTGGCGATAACCATCTTAACCAGTGCGCAGATGAAAGAGAGAGAAAAAATTAGCACGAGATATTAAGGAAGCCATGGCAAGATGGCCATTGAGAAGCGCTGGAGTGTGACCAATGAGGATCTGGCTTTCTCTGGAGGGTGTTTGGCCGTTGGACAAGATCCAGTCCTTGGCCGTGTGTGCTGATGTCAACTTTGCACACGTAGCTCTAAATACTTAGCTCCAACAGATGGTGTCCACGCTTCACTGACTCTTAAAGTGATTCGCTTGATCGTCTTAAAGTGTTTCTAGATGAAAGTCCTGATGTTGTTCTGTTGCTTTGATACATTGTCACTGTAGGAGACTTGTTTGGCGAATTTTCTCTCGTGCTTTCCAGAGTGCAAACATTTGTGTGTAGTGTTAGCAAGAAACAGCCTACAGTGATTTGCTTTAATGGGAAAGCCGGATTTTATGCAAAGCACTCAAGACTTCAGCGCATTCATAAACCGAAAATTGGGCACGCTGACTTCCAGATAAAAAAAAAAAAAGAAAAAAAAAACCAGGCCTGTGATTTGAATGTTGAGAAGAAGCTTAGTCGTCCACCCTTCCCATTGGAGCGGAGAAAAAATGACAGTGATAGACAAGTTGTTTACCTGACCAGGTATATTTGCGAAGACAATTGGACTTGGGGTGAAGGTTTATTCTTAGCCGGGCAAAGGGCTGAAGCGTGAAATCTTCCAATTGCTTTAAAGTTTTTAAGTGTTGGGTTTTTTTTGTTGTTGCTGTTGTTTGTTTGTTTTTTGTTTTTTCGGTTTTTTGTTTTTTTTGTTTGTTGTTGTTGTTGTTGTTGTTGTTTGTTTGTTTGTGTGTTTTTGTGTGTTTTTGTGTGTGTGTGTGTGTGTGTGTGTGTGTTGTTGTTTTTTGCTTTTTTGTTTGTTTGTTTGTTTGTTTTTTGCAGTCTGTAGCGGTGATGTGATATCGAACTCGTGATATCCGAGGCATTCTGTTCTCCAGTGATGACACCTAATGCACAGGCAAAACAAAACATAAAGCATTAAACAAGAAGTGGATGTCGGCTTGACTTTTGTTAGCTCCCTCTACAGGCATTCCCAGACCTTGTTGCTAAAGATCATCCCCAAATTATGTAAAACTCAAATCGCCTCAAACTGTGGTGTCGGATAAACTAGCTGCGCGGGACTTGGAGGTTGAACCACAACTCACGGCCCGAGAGGCTGCAGGAGAAGTGCCCTCGAGACTCCAGCCCCTGTGAAGACGCCCGTTATTTCAGAAAGAGGCTTTTAGCATCCATTTCCTCGGAGGTTGCACGCGCTGCTGCACGTCCAGTCGTGACCTCGTCGCAAGTCACAACGAGCGACCCTTCATCATCGGCAAGCAAGACCTAGGGACCGCCAGGGAACGGAAGGGAGGGGCCTGCTGTTTGATCACCACTCCGAGCAAGCGGCTTCTCGTACAACGATTCTCCCGTTATCACACTACACAGACGTGATTTTAGAAACACACACACACACCAATCACATGCATGTGAATATTATCGCGCGCACACACACACACTGCAAGATCGCATGCATACGAACATACACACCTAAAAACACATACAAAAACACAGAGGTCAAGGACTCGGCGTTAGGTCTCCGTCGTCAAGGCTTCAACCTATGGGAAAGCTGGGAAGATATACATGTATAACATACTGACACGTGTCTGTGTACAAATGTGACGTCATGATTTTCACCTGTCTGTGCTTGTTGATGTTGTAAGCCTGTATGTCTAGAATGGAGCGGTTGTTTTCACCCGGATTTGGGATTAGTGTAAACTGCAGAGGGCTTTACATAATCATAAAAAGAAATGCACACTGACTAGTCCTTTAAGCCGTGCTCGTGCTGTGTGGAATGAAGTCACGTGATACACGCACCTCGCTTTCTCACAGCAAGTGAGGGCGGAGCAGAAGCCAACCGTCACCGGATTGACTGTCACGGTGTGAACACAGGTTCACCCACTTGTTCACCCACTTGTTCACCCAGGTGTCTGCAGGTGTGGGGATTAGCCTCGCTGAACATCGGCGACAGTTTGTTCAGCTAGAACAGAGGATGATGTCAGGAGTGGATCGCATGTGAACAGAAATGCAAGGTGTTTGATTCTTCGGGTACGAATGAGGTATTTATAGTGTGTTATGCTGACAACAGAATAAGAGGAGAGACAGGGGTGGGGAGGGCGTCTCAGACATCGGGTATGATCGCAGTGAGCTAAGGGGGAGTGGAGCTGAGCAGACTGAACAGAGGTGAGTGGGGCGTGGAGCGGTATTCTGTTAATGGACTGCCTTTAATGAATCAGGTGACAGGGATATTTTTATTTTCATTTTTGTTGCTTTTTTGTGGGGGTATTACTTTCGTTGTTTGTTTGTTTGTTTGTTTGTTTGTTTGTTTGTTTGTTTGTTTGTTTGTTTGTTTGTTTGTTTGTTTGTTTGTTTGTTTGTTTGTTTGTTTGTTTTATATACTTTCACCTTAGCCCTAAAGTGCCAAACTTTCCAAAGTCCCGTATTTATTGGATGATGGCGACGACTGAATCTCGTCTCATGAAGTAGCGGGCCCTCAAAGGCAGCCTCTTCCTGACTTCTGTACCCTTGTGACATTTAATGAAGGGCTTCATACTTTTTTAAAAATGCGGATGAAAATATCATACTTTGTATAAAAAAAAAAGAAAAAAAAAGAAAAAACTGTCTGAAGGAAGATCGCATCTGAACTTTTTCTCTTATCGTCTAGTGATTTTGGTGGTTCCTTGCATCATAATTCTTTCTGGCTATTATTGAAAATGTTACATTTCCAGGTTTTTTGTGGTTTTTTTTTTCTTTGGTTAATTTCTTTGAGTACATCACTTCAGAATTAAATGTTTAAAATTTCCATAATTATTCTACTATAACCACTGTTATGAAATTAGCTGAAGTCGTTGTCTGGCTTTGTGAAAAGCTTCGTGATGCCTGTTATCCTCGTATAAAACTCAAAACCGACCCAAACATATTTACCGATAAAAACCTTTCATCGTCTGTTGACGATTCTTTTGACAAAGGTTTACAGTCAAATCTCCCTACTATGCCACCCCTCTACTATGCCACTCTCGGTATTGTGCCACTTTTGCTCGGTCCCGACTATAAATTCAATGTAAAAAAAAATTTACTATGCCACCCCTACTCTCCCTACTATGCCACTTTTTTTGTGACTGTTACCAGACACAAGTTGTAAAATTCCACGCAGTGCTCGATTACTAAACTGTATGGTAGTGTGGGACATCGCAGTTAGGTGGATGGAACATAGCACGCACACAGGGAGGGTGGAGGCTGGCAATGTGGGGGGGGGGGGGGGGC